>JAVTVY010012243.1:0-52804 GCA_036873755.1 Hanleya hanleyi | reverse complement strand
GGGAATGTGGCCTCGTGGATATCCCATACCCTTACTCGTGGTACAACGTGCGAGCCAATGAAGTGTGGTACGAGGTGACCTACGAAGGAAAAGACACCCGACTCACCCTCCCGAAGGCCAATACGATACTCCCAAGGAGTTCATGGGTGGGCTGTCAAGACTGTTGCATTATAAGGCTCTACGGGAGGTCACGAATACTTCAAAACCCATCAAATCCTTTCCTTTCAAGAATCACGTGGACTTCGATTACAACGCACACAACGACAAGGCACAGATCCTTCTCACCGCCAACGTGAGTGTCGTACTGAGTCCTATCCTACAGCAAATGCTGGGCCTCGCTCACGCGACCTACACGGGTCCATCCGAGGACCATGGCCAGATCCCGATGGATATGAAGTCGGGTATGTACGGACTCTACGTCTACTCGGACGTGGTGGACAACCATATCGTGGGCGATATCAACACACCTCTGTTACGGGTGGTCCCCATTAAAAAGAGGTATGGAGATCAAATCACCCACAGTTCACCCACAGGCTCTACCTGCCCGTACGACAAACCGACATCAACACGATCACGGTGGATATAAGAGATGACACGGGACGACCAGTGGCATTCGAACGCGGGGAAGTGGTGCTGACACTTCATTTTCGACAAGCACGTGCTCCCTATTTTGCATAATGAAAGTACCTTACAGAAAGTGCGATGCACGCAGCTATATGGACTATTATGCCCAACAGGCCGGGGGTATTTCCGGTCTTTAGTGGTGCACGCATGCAACGAGGACATGGGCTGGGAACATACTGCGAAAGAACGTGCCAAACGCCTGCCCTTGGTGACGCGTGGGGTGAAAGCAATCGGCAAACAAGCGGTACGCAGTGGACTGCAAGTGCCCGGTGATGTCTTGGGGGTACGGCACCCAAAGAAGCCTTAAAACGGCGGGCCAAAGAAGCGGGAGGCGTCTTGGTGGCCAAAGCACAACGCACCGTAGGGAATAAAAGACCTGCCCCACCGAGACCACGCACCAGTCGACGACCGACCCAGCGACGACGCACATCGAAGACCCAGGATATCTTTTCTTAAACATGTCCTTGATCCACGCAGAGTCCTGCCCCTCCATCAACAGTGAATTTGATTTGTGGACCGTCCCGCCCACACAGACCAGTGCCGAACAAGGATTATGGGTGGAGCATCTCCCTCTCTCCAGCATCAACGAAACAGGGCCCATCGAGTTCTACTCATCAGTAATGCTAGATACGCCTATGTGGATTTGAGCTCATGCACGTTGTAGCGTGAAAGCTTGCGGCTACTGATGGCTCCAGAATCCTCCGTCCAAGCTGCAACGGTGGGCCCGACGAATCTCTGGCTGCACTCGATGTTTCAGCAGGTGGATATTTTTCTCAGCGGCAAACTCATCAGTGACTCGACCAACACGTACCCCTATCGAGCCTACATCGAGACACTGTTGTCGTATGGCCGAGAGGCTAGAAAATCTCAGCTGACAGCCGCTTTATTCTACCAGGACACACCCGAGCACATGAACATGGTGGACAATGTTGGATATAACAAACGGAAGGCTTTCACTGCGAACGGTGCCTCGGTGGATCTCATGGGTCGACTGCACGCAGACATGTTCATGCAAGACCGGTACCTCTTGAACAAGATCCCCATCAAAATTCGACTGATACGGGCGCCTCCGACCTTCGCCTTGATGGCCACTAACGTAGAGGGGCATGTAGCTGACTATAAGATTGTTATCCAAGACGCAGTCCTGTATGTCCGAAAAGTGAAACCGAATCCAGCCGTTCGATTGGGACACATGAAAGCCTTGGAAACAAAACCAGCCCAGTACCCTATCCGATGTGTACAAACCAAAGTGTTCTCTGTGCCTGCTGGAAATATGAGCGACAACAAAGAAAACCTGTTCCTGGGGAACTACCCAAGTGATTGATCCTGGCCTGTGTGGAAAATACCAGTTTCAGCGGAGCCTACCCAGAGAATCCGTTTGACTTTAAACATTTCGGCATCACTTTTGTGGCCCTGCATGTGGATGGACAACAGGTGCCAGCCACGGCCTTAACACCGAACTTTGGGCGCAGGAATTTCATTCGAGCCTATCAGAGCCTGTTTACAGCCACCGGTCAAATCAACCAGGACGAAGGGAATTTGATCAGTCGGGAGGACTACGCGAACGGATACACGTTGTTCTGTTTCGATCTGACTCCCACCTTAGAGAACGACCATCAGCTGACCCTGGCCAAGCAAGGCAATTTACGGTTGGAAATCCACTTTGCACGAGCCCTGGGGACCACCGTCAATGTGATCTGCTACGCCGAGTTTGACAACATCATTCAAGTGGACAAGGCGCGCAACGTCCTGTGTGACTTTTCCACCTAACATGGATACAGACCAGATAACCACCGTGCTGGAGAATGACCCAGGGACACGTGTGGTCTTTCAAGGGGTGTTCACCCGAGATGTGTTCCCATTAGACCGTATGTATCCTGCTGCTTACGTTCTCAACACGGACCCGATGGATCGGCCCGGTGAACATTGGGTGGCCGTGTACTTGACAGGACAGCAGGGCGAATACTTTGACCCGTACGGCCTGCCACCCCTCCATCCCGATTTAACAGACTTCATGGATCAAGGTACAGAGACGTGGTGTTGGAACAGTCAAACGTTGCAAAGCCTGACCAGTAGCGTGTGCGGACAATATTGCTTGTTTTACCTGTACCATCGATGCCAGGGAAGGACCTTATCTACCATCGTACAGATGTTTGACGAGTACCCCAAGGCCGAGGACCGCGATGTACTCGTATATGACTGGGCCGCCCATCATTTCAATGTACAAGCCCCGTTCTGGGCTTAAGTTCTTTCAATGTACAAGCCCCCTGTTCTGGGTTTAAGTTTACAAGCCCCCTGTTCTGGGCTTCAGTTTACAAGCCCCCTGTTCTGGGCTTCAGTTCTTTCAATGTACAAGCCCCTTGTTCTGGGCTTCAGTTTTCACGTGGTTGTTCTCACGTTGTTGTTGTTCACTGAATAAAAAAATGAGATCTCACCAAAAACCCTGTCTTGTGTGTTTTCTATATGAGCATAATGCATGAAACTGGCTTTGAACACCGTATTAGCCAATCAGTGGCCTAGAATGGAGCCAAAGGTAACCCATCCATGTCCAGAAAACATTACCCGGTGTACAAGAACCCGGATGTAGGCGCGGACGTAGGCGAAAGCATCCCAGTACCCAGATGTAGGCGCAGACGTGAGCGAAATTCTAGTACCCGTCCATTGGTTCTTTTATCGATCGCTCATTGGCTCTTTTTCTCGACCGCTGATTGGTCCAAATGGAACTGCCCATCCTTCCCAGGTTAATTTACAATCCCCTTTTGGGGTTCAAGCTCTGTATATCGATGCCGCAACATTGTCTCCGAACCTTGCCGAAAGGGAGACCTTGGACCTTTTGACCTGGATGTGACCTTTGACCTTTTGACCCGACATTCACCCGCGCACTGCCGGTGATGACGCGTGCGCGCGCTGCCGCCGGGGCGGGCCAGGCCGGGCCGGGCCGGGAAAAACCCCGGATGTTGAACATCCGGATCCTACGTGTACGGGAAAAATTGGAACTCTTCTGGGTTTGGAGGTGAAACCCGGAAGTGACGTCACAACCCACGTGACCTGCGCAGCAGAATGGAAACAACACCCTAGTCTAGCCCCCTCATATAGGCTTCACATGGATACCTCACTCGATCCCATCGGCCCACTAGTGGCCCACCTAGGCCCCAGAACGTCTATTTCCATACACTTTCTCTACTGCGCATGCGCAGAATGACGTCAGTTCCACGTCACACCCAGCCCGTTGGAGACTCCCTCACGTAGGCTTTACATTGATACCTCACTCGATCCAATCGGCCCACTAGTGGCCCACCTAAACCCCAACACGTCTATTTCTATACTACGGCCAGACTGCGCATGCGCAGACTATTGACAACAAACGACACACTAGCCCAGGCGGATGCTCCCTCATGACAGCTTCAAAATAAGACCTCATACGACACCATCGGATCATTAGGGGCTCACCTAAACGCAAACACGTCTATGTCCACACCCTTTTCCCAGAATTCCCTGTCTGCGCATGCGCAGAATGTGGACAACGGCCGAGACCCTAGTCCAATCGGATGCCCCCTCACATAGGCTTCACATGGATACCTCACTCAACTCCATCGGCTCATTAGTGGCTCACCTAGATCCCAAAACGTCTATTTTCATACCCTTTGTCTATTGCGCATGCGCAGAATGACGATATTCCGACCCCACATCCACCCAGTGGGATGCCCCCTCACATGGATACCTCATACGACTCCATCGACCCACTAGTGGCTCACCTAGATCCCAAAACGTCTATTTTCATAACCTTGGTCTACCGCGCATGCGCAGAATGACCATATTCCAACCCCACACCCACCCAGTGGGATGCCCCCTCACATAGGCTTCACATTGATACTTCACTCGACTCCATCGGACCACTAGGGGCTCCCCTAGACCCCAAAACGTCTATTTCCATACCCTTGGTCTACCGCGCATGCGCAGAATGACCATATTTCAACCTCACACCCACCCCATCAGATGCCCCTTCACGAATGCTTCACATTGATACCTCATACAACCCAATCGGTACACTAGGGACCCCTCTCGCCCTTGAAGATTGCCGGAGAATTTGATCACCCACGACATTGTGGGAAAAACCCACTGAGACTACTTTCTGTCCGCGGAGGAATACAAAGGTTACAGGTTCCCGGAACTACTTTTGACCTCCATGTGACCTTGAGCTGGTGGCGCCCCCTGGCGCCACAGAGGTGAAAGGCGATGTGGCGTCCCCTATACCTTTAACCTGGAAACAGCGCCCCCTGGTGGATGCAAGAGTTATCTCCCCCGGCAAAACTTTACCCTTCGTGCCGTCTCCCTACTACTACTGTAGTCGGACCATCTTCGGTGCACCAAACCAATTTCTACATTCCCACTTCGAACTAAATGGGAACGTAGAAATTGGTTTGATGCAACGAAGATGTAGTCGGACATGCACAGCCCCAACATGAGAAGTAATAATTCTGATATATACTGAACAAATTGCTGAATTATTAAAGATCCGTTTTGGGCTGCATGTAGGAGGTGAATACATGCAAGTATATAAATGTGGTCTTCAATGTCTGCTCCAGTGAGGACTTCATATCATCAAACGTCAACATTAACAATTTTTATTATATATATATATTTTTTTTCTTTCCAAAACAATGCTTATTTGTGGAACCGAGACAACACATGCATATAAAATTTATATCAGCCAGTACCCTGAAAACAGTGCATGGATAATAAAATTTGTGCCTTCGCTGGCATATTAACGTATACCAACAGCTCATGCATGCAGGATGTATAATGTCTGCAACGGAGGACAATCAGACATACGCAGAAGAGACAAACTGAGAAGGCCGAGAGAAAAAAAAACAAAACAAAAACAAAAACAAAAACAACAAGCTGAGTAGCTAGCAGGTCCTCCGCCAAGTAGCCTGTTTGAGAGCGTACAGCATATACGCTTCCAATATCTCCTTAAATATAACTTGGAAAGTGGATATGTGTTTGTGGAAAGAGACGTTTATCTGAAATTGTTGAGACAATTTGAGGAGGTTTGGGAAGCAGTAATGGGTAGTGTAACACTGGAATGTAAGTCTGTAGTTGTACATGGATTGTGGATGGTGAGGTTTATAAATCGATGGGTGGAATAGATCAAGATATCGTGTTCACAACACAGATGGGTACAATATGGGTGAGTGAAATCCAAGATGGTCAATGGCAGCCATCTTGGATTACATACTACCTCAATGAAAATCAATACCAATGGCCGTCTAACTGATGTGAAACACCTTCTCAAGTTTGAAGTCGATTGGTCGAATTGTTCTCGAGATATCGCGTTCACAAGATGCGAGACAAATGGAATCCAATATGGTCAATGCCAGCCATCTTGGATTACGTACCTCAGTGAAAATCAATACCAATGGCCGTCTAACTGATGTGAAAAACCTTCCCAAGTTGAAGTTGATTGGTCGATTTGTTCTCGAGATATCGCGTTCACAAGATGTGGGACGGAGTGAATCCAATATGGTCCATTGCAGCCATCTTGGATTACGTACCTCAGTGAAAATCAATACCAATGGCCGTCGAACTGATGCGAAGCCCCATTCTCAAGTTTGAAGTCAATTGGTCGAATTGTTCTCGAGATATCGCGTTCACAAAATGTGGGACGGACAGAATCCAATATGGTCAATGGCAGCCATCTTGGATTACGTACCTCAGTGAAAATCAATACCAATGGCCGTCTAACTGATGTGAAGCACCTTCTCAAGTTTGAAGTCGATTGGTTGAATTGTTCTCGAGATATCGCGTTCACAAGATGTGGGATGGACTGAATCCAACATGTCAATGGCAGCCATCTTGGATTACGTACCTCAGTGAAAATCAATACCAATGGCCGTCTGACTGATGTGAAGAACCTTCCCAAGTTTTAAGTCGATTGGTCGAATTGTTCTCGAGATATCGCGTTCACAAGATGTGGGACGGACAGAATCCAATATGGTTGATGGCAGCCATCTTGGATTATGTACCTCAGTGAAAATCAATACCAATGGCCGTCTAACTGATGTGAAGCACCTTTTCAAGTTTGAAGTCGATTGGTCGAATTGTTCTCAAGATATCGCGTTCACAAGATGTGGGACGGACGGACGGACGGAAGGACGGAAGGACGGACGGATGGCTAGCATTTCCAAGTCCTCCCACCACTTCGTGGCGGAGGACAAAAACAAACACAACATAGAAACAAAAGGAGAAATATGGAAGATAAATAAAAAATGGGTATTTTGGATGGGGACTTCAATGCAGCTAAATAAAGGTTTCCTTTGTGGCCATAATAAATGTATTTTTTTAAATTAAGCTAATTTATGTATCAACATAACTTCATAATTTCTTTAAGTAAATTCCATTTCTTAATAAATATATTTAACAGCTCTCTCGAGTTATACATTCAGGGAATAAACAAGAAGCCCTGATATAAAGTTAGGCTTTCACAAATTAACTGTTTTCACACAAAATATCATTATATTTTAAAATTGTAATAATGTATATAACAAATAAAAACCATCAATATTGGAAACATATGTAGACATCTGAATAGAAGAGTATATTAATATCATTGTATTCCTAAAAAGTACAAAGTCAAAGTAGGAAAAACAATTCTTTTGGTGTACGGGATTGTGTCATTCCGTAATGTCTATTGCTGAACCGCCTTAGCATTCACTAGTAACTGGAATGTGATCTAGCATAGGTCATGCTGTTAGAACAGTAAATTATCTATGTAAATCCAAATACGAACAAAAAAATCAAATGTGAAATGTGTATTATTCCCTTGTATGTTATATTTAGGGTGGATTTTTTTTTGAACACTGGAGGCAATAAAAATAAAACTGGACCAGACAAGCGGAAACTCATCTACCCACAGAAGGAAAGGGAGATGAACTTCAAAAGTCAAGTTTTATTCGTATTTTATTATTACTTTCGATCTATAAAAAAATAAAATAAAATCTGCCCATGAAACAAAAAATAAAATTGGTGTGGCCTCACATTTCGAAGTCTGCTGATCAGTCACAAGAATTAACCATACTGGGTTTGATATGATTTAAGTGTGTACCTTGACCTAAGACTGGCCATTTCCATGGTTTTAGGAGGCATTGAGACATGTTTTTGCCAATTTTGATGTTTCTAGGTCACCTAATTAGGTCAGAAAGTAGGTCACATTGACCTTGACCCAATTAGGTCAGATCACACTGACATTGACCTAATTAAGTGCATTTCCATGGTCCTAGGCAGCATTATGACATGTTTTTGCCAATTTCGAGGTTTATGGGTCACCTAAGTAGGTCAAATTTTCATCAAAAGTAGGTCAGCTCAGAACTTGCTGGTGACAGTCCCTAATGCACGTTCATGCCAAAAATTAAGGTTCTAATCTCAACGGTTCTCCTTATTTTGCCGGAGAAAGGATTCGGATGGCTGACCGACTCATTACCGGACAAATGAGAGCCTACTTCGTAGGAATATTGGAGCTTTGGAGTCTTGGGACTGGAAAGTGATTGGTTTCTTAATTATCTATATGATAGGAAACAAACTACAAGTTTAAATGGTTACAAGTCGGATGCATAACAATTAACCTGTGGTGCTATTCATCATGTACATAAATGAACTGCCAGATATCATTCAAAATTGCAAAATTGTCCTTTATGCAGATGATACTGTGTCGGTTTTTTGCTGACAAGGAATGTAATTGCAAATGTATTAAATATGGAGATGGTCAATGTAAGTAAATGGCTCATACAGAATAGACTCACGCTGAACATAAAGAAGACAAAAACTATGATATTTAGCACTTACCAGTGCCTGAGTAGTGATGATACTGTAGAAATTGAGGTCAATAGTGAAATTTTGGAAAATGTTGATGCTTTTAAATATCTAACTTGGTGTTTGGTTTGACCCGCATCTTACGTGGCAAACTCATGTGAGTAAACTTAGTGGTAAGATCTCTCGGCATATTGCTGTATTGTCACAAATTCGTAAATATCTCAACCATCGTACACTTGTCACTGTATTTAACACAAATTGTCCTTCCTCACTTTGACTATTGTGCTATATCAAATTGTTGTCAGACACTTCAATCCAAACTGCAAATATTACAGAATAGAGCAGCGCGAGTCATTCTCCATGAAAACAAGCGATCTCACGATGATATGTTGAAACAGCTTAAATGAATTGTCTACAAGACAAGATTTTCACATATGTCAGTTTGTACACAAGTGTGTCAACGGGAATTGTCCTTCCAACCTGTTAACATGGCTAACTAAATACAGTAGAGTTAGGGAGCGCCATCATTATAATACCAGGGCACTGATGATGAGCACCTAACCCGAACACAAAATCATTTGGTGACGGGAAAACGCACATTAACTTATAGAGGTGCCATGTTGTATAAATCCCTGTTCCGTGAGGTCTCTCAATCCTCTCGGCGTGATTTTAAAAGATCATATTTTAGATCTTTAAAAGCTTCATGATTTTAACGCTAGTAGTATTGTAGTAATATTGAGCGATATTTTTATCATACTTTTATTAGCTCATTGATAGATTTATTTATACGATAACATTGTTTTATTAATAGTATTAATTTTTATTGTCTGTGTATGATTCCGAGCATGTAACAGGGCCCTGTGGGAGATCAGTGTCCTTCACTGAACAGGCTATGCTGTATAAATATGGTCAAATAAAATATTTCCTCTTGGAAAAAAAACTGTTTAAGTTAATTTTATACCTTTAAAAATATGTTATATTCTTTCTGAGTAGGCCTATGTATTATATTATTAAAAAATATAAATTTCTAGACTTAGAGATGACTTAGAGATGCGCTATCACAATATCAACAATATGAAGAGCATCAAGTAGATGTCCAATCCCACAACATTGCCAACATTATCAACATTAAGTAGATATCTCCAAATATTCACATAGTTACTGACATTAAGTAGATATCCCCAAATTCCCCCCCCCCCCAACTTAAGTAGATCTTACTGAATACACAACATTAGACAGATATCACTGAATACGCTACATTAAGTATAGATATCACTGAATACAAATGAACATTAAGTAGATATCACTAAATACACCTCAATGTTAAGTAGATATCTCCGAATACACATGAACATTAAGTATACCGGGTATATCTCTGAATACACACCAACAAGTATATATATCTCTGAATACACATCAATGTTAAGTAGATATCACTGAATACACATCAACATTAAGTAGATATCTCTGAATACACATCAACATTAAGTATATATCTCTCTGAATACACATCAACATTAAGTAGATATCACTGAATACACATCAACATTAAGTAGATACTTTCTTCAAATGCACATAGTTCAACAATATTTAACTAGCATCATTCTGAAAATATTCAGCAAATAACACATAGCTACAGATGTGATGTTTTGTGACATCGGACGTTTTGTGACATCATAAACTTTGATCACACTGTGATGGCTTCAAATGTGAGATCACAGACATCTGGGTACGATATATGATCATCTTCGGTATTTCCACCTTGTTCAGTAGACCAGACTAAAGAATCAGATAGAAATACAAATTCAAGACTTGAGGTGTATTCAGTGATATGGATACTTCTAAAATTCTTATATAATTCAATACATATTCCAATGACATACAAAGAAGGTGCCAAAGTAAATAAAAATCCAGATATAACAAATTACTAATCTGTTATGACTTATTAATCCATTTTAATGAATACAAATCTGTTCTAACAAATTACTAATACGTTATAATAAATTACTAATCCATTATAATGAATAACGTAATCCACTACAACATGAATTGCAGGTATTAAGCACCTAAAAGGTGCGTGGACCCCTCAGCCTGTTTTTTTTTGTCAAGTAGGATCAGGGCTGCATCTGGAGCCAATTTAGTTCTGAAAAACGTATGGGCGCCCAAAACTCAAATGAAACAAAAAACGAAACTGTTGTTGTTCAATTTGAAAGGATTTCTGAAGGAAATACTCATAGAAAAAGCTTCTGGAAGCCTCAATATCGATCCCATTGCATAGCTGGGTATTGAATTTCATGTTAATAACCCTCTGTTTTGTGATTGATCACAGGCTCTTTGTGCCTAAATTCACTAAGCTCCAGGTATGCAAACTGGTTCAAAATTGCACAGAGTCGGGCTAAAATGGGCTCTCCTAAACATATGATGGGAATAATGAATGTTCGGTTTCGAAATTAGTAATACAGATGTTAGTGGTTAATCACAAAAAGTATTTAAAACACACACACACCCTAATCTAAAGAATGAGAGTATATTGAGATTCCGAAATAACATGTCAAAATGCATGTATGAATAAATAAAGGGATACAGTATTTTATCGTTCATAAATTGAACCGAATAAATCAAATTTATCAGGGGGTAAACTGCATAATATAATCACCCGTTTTAAATAATTTCCAAGGTACAGTCCCATGTTTGGTGACAAAAATAAAAGCATTATGTTGTACCAGTTAAATGGGTGGACACAAATATGGTTCATGCAAAAGTTTTAGGATAAATCATATGATGTAGAATACAATGATTTAACAGCAAAACTGAAGAAAAATGTTGTCGTTCATTTAAGGTGACGCGAAATTCAAACTAACAGGGGTTCGATACTGCAGGCATTCCCCTGCCAGTTATTTCATATTTATACTTCTTAAATAAAATATGTTTTGTGCAAAAGCTTTAGAATAAATCGTATGATGTGGATTAGGATGATTTAATAGCAAAATTGAAGAAAAATGTTGTCCTCCATTTAAGGCGACGCGAAATCCAAACTAACAGGGGTTCAATACTGCAGGGATTCCCCTGCCAGTTATTTCATATTATACTTTTGAAATAAAATATGGTCTGTGCAAAAGCTTTCGGATAAATCGATGTAGCACAATTGAAGAAAAAATGTTGCTCTTCATTTAAGGCGACGGGAAATTCAAACCAAACAGGGGTTCGATGCTGCGAGAACCCCGCGCCGGTTATTTCCTCTTGTACTTCTGAAATGAAATAATGTCCCCAACCTGTTAGTTATTACTATAAAGGAATGAATTTTAGGTGATTCTGCATGTGTGTGTGAAAAAACAATGTACACTGCATCTCATACATATTACATGAAAATGAAAAGCTGTGGATAGGAAAAAGTCCATTAACATTTAGTGGGGAAATCCTCCCGAGGGTAGTGCATAGGTTGAACAAGTGTAGCATGTAAGCTCCCAGATAAATGGGAAATAAAAGGGGAATAAATGGAAATAAATTGAATCTTGAATGGACCAGGCTTTCTTGTATCAGGGAACCTTCAAAAGTCACAATGAAACATGCAACAAAGGGTTCCCGATGGGCATAAATAACAGTGCAAAAGATAAGCCATCAATAAATAATAAATAAAACAATAATTAAAAATCATGAAATCATCATAGCCATCTGAAAATCTAATCATTTCATCAGTCAACATTCAGGAAGCTCTCACCAAAGTTTGGTCAGGCCTGACTTGATAGATCTGCAGATATTCAGCGGACAAGAACATGTTGATGGGCATAGTTAACAGTGCAAAAGCTGAGCCATCAATAAATAATAAAAAAAATAATTAAAAATCATGAAATCATCATAGCCATCTGAAAATCTAATCATTTCATTAGTCAACATTCAGGAATCTCTCATCAAAGTTTGGTCAACATGGTCAAGCCCGACTTCATAGATCTGCAGATATTCAGCGGACAAGAACATGTTGACGGACAGACGGACGACCGGACAGATGGACGGACGGATGGACGTGCGTACGTATATGGCAACGACAAGACCTATGCTATATGCTATACCAAATTATGTAATCCATAAACAAATGAATAATCCATTATAATGAATAATTTTATCTGTTAATACAAATAACTAATCTGTTATAATGAATCAGTTATCCATTATAAAAAATTGCCGTAATCCGTGATAACAGATAAATAATCTGCTATAAAGAATTACATAATCCATTATAATGAATTACTAATGTTATGAATTACTAATTGTTCATAATGGATTATCGGATGTAATTCATTATAAAGGATTAGGCAACGATCTGAATTTTTGTTTACTGTGGCACTAACTGGGCAATGTATACTCCTGTGCTAAGCGGGAACTAACCAGGCGGGACCCAGTCTGAGACAATTGTTTGGTCCTTTATAGTAAATATCTCTGTGAAATAGTGTAAAATGGATATAGGGAGAACTTTGAATAAAAGTACATAATACACCTGTCATGATTATAGAGCATAAATCCTAATATTCAGTCAATAAATGCAATACCAATTTAGTCTATAATATACATTGTACATTCTAATGTAATAACTCTGTCAAAATTCAATCTGAATCACCGGTAAAATATCAGCCTCTGATAAGAATGTGGCAGATTCTGGGGTCAGTTATTGCGGCAGCATTTTTTCTGATACCGTTCGGGACTTCCCCCACAAACAAAACAATTTCATAAACTTTCAACATAGATCTCACCATGTACCAGATGTACGAGAATGAAGTGAATATTGGGCTGGCTGTCTGGCTATGGTGTCCCCCAAATGAATAACAGTATTGGCCTGATCCAGCCCTTAACACCATGTACCAGATGTACGAGAATAAAGAATGAAGTGAATATTGGGCTGGCTGTCTGGCTATGGTGTCCCCCAAATGAATAACAGTATTGGCCTGATCCAGCCCTTAATAAGAGGTTTGGGCATCATGAGATTGGGCTCCGAAATGGGAAAAAACCAAAAAAAACCGAAACTTTTTTTTTTACCAAATTCCCTCTCTAAACATTCTCCCTCTCAGTAGTAATGCAAGTAACGTTGCTACATATCAAGTTGTCAGGATGTATTTAGACCATTCAATACTCCCCGAGCTTCCATGGGCTTAAACAGTCCCGCATCGCTGCCTATTTCACTATAACTTACCACACTCTGCGCTGTGTATGGGTGCCCAAACTAAAAGTCTAACCCTTTTATAAGGCTGAAAATCTACACTGTCGTTATAAATTTGAACAAGTAACAGCATTATAGTGAGGTTCCACTGTATACTATAACGACTATTTTTCAAATGTTCTTGATACTTTCACATACTATCCAAGGTCAGGCCATATACTATCCAAGGTCAAGCCACATACTATCCAAGGTCAAGCCACATACTATCCAAGGCCAAGCCACATACTATCCAAGGTCAAGCCACATACTATCCAAGGTCAAGCCACATACTATCCAAGGTCAAGCCACATACTATCCAAGGCCAAGCCGAGTAGCCATCATTATTATTCCCGTAATTTGGCTGTTCTTTGCTCCTCCCATCGTTCAAAGACTGGGTAGAAAAGCAAGAAGATTGAACCCACAATGGAACATCCGCCACATATCCACATGGCAGCATTGAAATCTCCCGTCACGTCCGTTAACCAACCTGTGAAGGAGAACAATTCATACCTATCAGGTCAATGACGTTTCATGTCTATTTATAAATCCTTTTGAACAGAGCTGGTGGGCTCATATATATCAAGGCTAATTCGAAGTGTGAATGGAGAAGTTGACTTTTGTTTGAAGATGGGGTAAACAGAGGATTGTTCATGGGAGTGTGGCTAGCCTACATAAGAATATATTTGTGAGCCCCCTGTACACAACTTTAGATGGCACCTACATTGATATATCTGAAAATTCAAAGATCCCAAAGAAAACTATAATTTCATAAACGAATAACAAAGAGTGACACCTTTACAAAGGTTGACAGCTTTAAGGCTAACAAAGTTCAATGATCGTGAGGCAAGCTTTCGCAAATAGTGGATATCAGGTTCATCAGGTGAAGTGAAATAGATGGTGGTATTAATGCAGAACAGAACAGAACAATGACTGAAACTGGTCATGCATAAACAGATTGTGAGTACAGTTTACAGCAGGCTAAGGTAACAAAAATAATTTGATACTCACCTAAGAATATCTGCCCTATTGCTGCCCCGAGACCTTGGAGAAACAGTACAACAGCCAGTGATTTGGCCAAAAGGTCAAGGCCAACAAAGTCCACCAGCACCACTGCAACCAACACCATGTATGCCCCAGCAGCCAATCCGTATACAGCGCTTTGTAGAGCCATCTGCCAGTAATCCGTCGCCCAAACAAACACCACAGCATTCACCCCCATAATGGCCGAGGCCATCAACATTATCTTATAGCGTGCAATTAGGTTCAAGTCTGAAAAAGCCCCGCAACTCAAACGACCAATTAAATCACAGACACCGCATATCGAAATGAGCAGAGGCTTCCGGAAGCCTACAACACCTTTAGACAAAGCAATAGAAGGGAGAAACAGAATAAAGTTGAAGAGACCGAAAAATGCTAAAAAACTAAAAATACAAAACAAGAGGCACTTTCTATTAAGCAAAATGGAGAAATCTAAAATTTTCCTGATATTACATTTGCACTTGAAATTCTCAGCCTCTTCCTCTAAGGTTTTAGTATATATACTGAGTGCTGAAGCAGTCATGATATTCTCACAGCTAGCAAAATGTTTAGGAGAAAAATGAGATTTACTTCCCTTGTGGGGAGAACCCATGCTATCGCCAACAGATGGCGTTAACATTGCGTCACTTACTGGAGAAAGTCCCAAAAGGCCTCCATTTTCTTTCTCACGGTTCTCAAATTCACTGCGGTCACAGCTGTGATTGTTACTGTCATTTGCAGGAATGCTTTTCTGTACATGGGAATCATTAATCTTGCTGTCCTGCCGTTCAGCCCCAGGTGATGGAATTTCAAATTCATATCGCACACCTATGTGTACTTTATCCTCCTTCGGATCAAGAGATTCATTACTTTTCTTGGATAAAGAAATAGGTCGAAATAAAGCAGCAGCCGCCACAATGTGCAGATATAATCCTCCTAGAATCAGAAAGGTGCCACGCAGCGAATAAGCATCAAGCAAATATTGAATCAATGGTGGGAGACAAAACTGTCCAATACTGGCCCCTGAAAGAGCGAGACCATTGGCTAGGGAGCGGCGCTTCTCAAAATACTGACCAACCACTAAAAGGGTATTACCATACAGGGCACCAGCATTGAGACCTGTAGAGAGAAGTGAGAAGAGAAGAGTCAGTTAAATTAAATTATGTTGATATTAGTAGGCTATTATTAATTTGCCCATTTTTGCTAATTTGCTACAGCTGCCCTTTGGCATGTACAATCTCCTCCCCTCACGAAAATAGGGCGCAATTAGGGCGCATTTAAGGCGCAAATGGGGTGCATAAATTGAGACAGCTAGGGCGTAGTTGGGGCGCAACTGGGGCGCGCGCCCTATCTGCGCCCACAATTTTGCCATTAGACTCAATATGGCTAGGGCGCAAATTAGGGCGCGTTCCAAATATTTTAAATGCGCCTTATATGCACCCTATTAGAGAATAGGGCGCAGTTGGGGCGCAGTCTTAGGGTGCAGATAAGGCGCAGTTGGGGCGCGATTAGGGCGCACTCTCTGAATAATAGGATGAATGTTGTACTGATAGGGCGCATTTGGGGCGCAGTTAGGGAGCAATTAGAGTGCAGAAGCAAAGTAACTCCGAATAAACTTAATAAACGCATGGTGACAGTCTCAATATTTCGACAAAGTTTTATTTGTCATCTTCAGGATGTGATCTAACAGCAGTTACAGGCTCTTATATACAAACATGCCATGCTAACCATGTTCTACCCTATCTATCTATCTATCTATCTATCATGTACATAAATTGAAGATATAAGGTGAAAGATGATTATTGGCATCTAACTAGTCTAAATAAATCATATTATTTTCATATGTTATATTATATACATTATTTATATTATGTACAATGTGCATTCATGGTTAGAATTACATTTATTAGAAAATATATGTGCATGGAGTACATTGTACTACAGTCAGCTGTTGTGGAATTGGTACATTAGGTCATCTGACACTTTCACTCACTTTTTCTTGAGTTTTTTTCTTCAAATTACTTCTACACACATCTGAAACCCTTTACATCATCCACTATCCACAAAACAGAGGTATAACACTCACCAAAATCTTATTAAATGGGCATGAAATCTTCAAATTCAAAATGGTTCTTTGAAAACCAATATGTCTGCCTTTCTTTTGTTAATATCAGCCAATAAGATAAAGGTCATGTGACAGTTTTGACTAATCAGATAACATGCTATTGTGCAGATAATAGGGCGCAGATAGGGCGCAGTTGGGGCGCACTCTGAGAATAATAGCATGAATGATGTACATGTACTGGTAGGGCGCAGATAAGGAGCAATAGCTTCTTCAAGTAAAAGTCTGATTTTTTTGTTGAAATAATGTTATTAAATTTAGTATGAAAGTCTAAAGTTTACATTAATGAATTTATAGCCCAGAATAGTGAAGAAAGCGGACAGTCTGAATTTTTGGGAAAAACTTTTTTAAAGACATGCATGCACATGTCTTTAAAATGACACACATGCATATGTGATTACTAGCTAAATGGATGTTGGTGGAAAAAAAGTCCAGAAGGCACAAGTATACATGAAGGGTTCACTCTGAATTTTAGATAAAATGGTTATGTCCAGAGGGCGCATTTAGGGCGCAGTCTGAGTTCTCGAAAAAGTAGTTATGTACACAGGACGCAGATAGGGCGCAGTCTGAAGTTTGGAGTTTAAAGTCCTATTTCTAAGCTTAAACTTACCTTCACATACTTTTTTGCTATCGTGTTCTTACGCGATTGCCCTATTGTAATATATTACCACAGAATAAAAATAGTCCCTGTACTAATATATTACCACAGAATAAAAATAGTCCCTGTACTGCCCCAATGCCCATGCGCGAGTACCCAGATCCCACGTGACCGACCACGACACTTCCTTCTTCCCCATTCAACGCAGTGTGAATAACCCATCAGCGGGGAGGCTGGGAGGGCCATCACAGTATGTGAAGGTAAGTTTAAGCTTAGAAATAGGAAAATTGATTTTCAAATTTTTCATATTTCTTGCGCTGTTAAACTTAATTACCTTCACATACTTTTTTGCTAGAATACCATAGCAGGACGGAGGGAATGAGTGGTCGGAAACAAAAGGACCCCGAGCATAAGCGAAGGGGAGTACAGGAGTCAGCGAAGTAATCAAAGACCATAAATGTATAATAATGACGATATGGTCCTTGATATACTCATCCGGCCTATAGTAACTACAGGCCCAGTGAATAAAGCTGACATACACTAGACCCAAAAATCTCACCCCCCCCCCCCTTCTTTTTGAAAAATTGGGGAGAGCAAGATTACTTACCAAATTACAAAATGGTAAAACCACAAGAAGGTCTAGTGCATAGAGCAGGCATGGGAATTGTAACCACAGGAAAGTGTAAAATCTACTTCAAAAAAGTCTGAAATTTCAAAATTTTGGTAAAAGTCTGCAATCAGCCTTATTGAAGAAAATTTCCATGCCTGATAGATATCGACGGGTGACCAACAGCCTGGGCACCACAACGGTCCCAGGGTGTAGCAATCCCGTCTTAACAACATCCAATCCCATAGGTGGTGACAAACAAACGTATCGCAAACCTCCAGATACGGTCCTAAAACGTCGTCCACAGTCTCCAAAGGAAACAGGATGTCAGTACAGCCCTGAACTGATGAAGCAATACCAACGAGAGTGAAATAGCCTCCGCAGGTACGTCCGTGTACGCCAAACGAGAAGTTTGGAAAGCTAGGAAGAACATATATAATATTTCCTGCTAGAAGAGGGACCGAAACCGGCACAAAACAAAACACGTGTTTGTACGCGAGAGCTCTAATCAGGGCCCATAACTCTGCCATGATTTCAATTATAGACTGTAGAACAGAGTCGGTAGACGGACTCCGGAAAAAGCCATAAGGAGACATAAACCAAAGACAAATCCGTAAGAGTAGAACCTGTAGATATGCCGGGATGACGAAATCCGGTTCATACTCCATGAATCACACGACAATGCATAAAATAGCGAAGTCTGGGGGAAAAAATGACTAGGTGTTAGAGCCCATCCGCTGCACTAAGACCTAGACAATAGTTTCCCGTGAAGTATCAGCCAAACTCCAGCGGTAACAAGCTACCAGACTGCAGGAATATAAAAACATAAGTCATCTATGATCACAGAAGATTATAATTAGATGTCATACATGTAGACTGAAAAACACTCCTGAAAACGATACAGCGCCCAAACCAGCTCCGGAACTGCAACGTCTGGAGTGAATCTCAGTACCCATCGGAAAGCGACGGGGTGAACAAACGACTCCATGCAACCATCATACTCCAGGGAGTGGAAGAAAAATTACGTGGAACGATGGGATGACACCTGAACAACCCGAGAGATCGTTCTAGAAGAAAAGCTGGCAGAAGGAGTAGCAGCGGCCGAGGAATGAGTCCTTCAGCCAGATTACGCCCAAACGTACGCAAAAGGCTGCCAAGACAGCTGGGATCGTAGTATGAGAAATAACAATCAGAAACAAAAAGTCGCTGAAATTACTCATAAATGAAGCATTCTACGAGTATAACAGTCACCCGGTCGTAAGAACCTGATAGAGAGTCCGACATACCGGAAACGTGATAAACTCGTAGCGACGATCCCTAAAAGCAGGAGCAACAGGGGAAACAAAACACAGTTCCCCGTGAAGGACAAAAGCTATGATAATGTCTGACACAACACAAGCGTAGGTTATTGAGAATTAGTTGACTTCCGCTGTAACGAGAGGAGTGTCAATTCTCGAACCAAAAATGTTCTCCAGCCCTCCTCGACGCAGTCTTACAAGACTGGCTGAGACGGAGGAAGAAACACCGGTCAAAATGTTCTCCGATAAAAGTAGTGCAGTACCGATGAGATTTGACCTCCAAAAACGATATAGGTGCATACTGGGCCGAACACAACAACGCCACCGCAAAGATACCTCAGTGTCGGAAGAAAAGAACAGCAACACTACCGCCGGAATGAAGGCTCTTCCATCTATTCATCCACTAGAAGAGGAAAATAGATTCTGTGCTTACACTGCAGGTAATACAGAAACTGAAAAAGTCCGGGGTAGCTCGGTAAGTGACAAAGGTCATGGAAACCGAAGGAGAATCCTTCAGCATACAAACCCGTACATGTTGCTGAACTACTCCACAGCAAACTGAAGGAAACGATGACGAAGCGACGCAGCCTCATACACCACTCTGGATACTCACGTAAAAAGACGGAACCGACCAGGTCAGTCAAATCCGAATTAGCCCTCCTCGTATAGGAAGAACGGAAATGAGGAAGCCAGGAGTAGTGTATAGCAGCGACAGGGAAGTAACCTCAAGAAGAATAGCTAGAACGTAGTTTCTTCTAGTCACGTAACATCGAAGATGGTGTCCCCAAGCCGCGGTGTTAGACGACGTCGCCAAGAAGTCTGTCATCAATTCCACATTCTCTACCAGAAGTAAAGAAGATAAGGGAATGCGATTAAACATGAAAGGGTTCGAAGAAGCCAATCCGTGTTAAGCAGAATCAGATAACTAGTTCTGATGTTACTGACCGGAGTAATCGCAAACCCATGACGATCTGTGCATGCAAGAAGGCGAGTCGAAACAGGTCTTCCTAAAAGGTTCACTAAAGCACAGTCGAAGTGGAATACGAAGAGGATCAACCAAAATCCGCGAGGGAAGAAACCGTAGAAAATCTCTCCTCGTTTCATTAAGATGACCAACTCGGGGAGCATTGTCAGAATTTTTGGAGTATAGATGAGACGTACAACTAGTTGAACGAAACAAACCCAAAACGTTTGGATCAAACGAATCGATCCAAATTCTGACAAAAAAATCATATCCGGTGATGATGCTCCCATGACGTAACAGCAACACCCAACCCTCACGGCCTACATAAATCATATGGGTCAACGAGGAACCGGCAAGGACGGTAAAGGAAAGCGCATGCGCGACCCTCGTTAAAACCCCAAGATAAATGTAAAACTGACCGGATGACCCGGATGAGGCTGTGACACTACAAAATGAGTTATATTCCGGAGTGAAAACCGAAATAGAATTCATAGTGTCTAGCTGCAAAATAATACAACAATGTATCAACTTCCAAGTTGATAAAAGTTGTAGACAAGAAAGAATGCTCTATGTAAGATAGGCAGAACTTCAGGCAGCTAGATATACGAATAAACCACCAGTGATCTCGGAACGGTAATAATAAAAATAGACCGAAGTACCGTTATAAAGGTTTTATACGAAACGTATAAAAACTAAACAGACGAGACACAGAGGTGGAAATTCGTCAAAGCGGAAACCGTTGAAGCAATTAATGGAGTGAAATATCCTAATGCATAAACAGTTCCGTAGTGACCAACGTAAGCGTTTGCACGGTCGAAACCAATACGTAAAACGTATACGATGATCAGATGTCTTCACAACTTACGATAGTAAGTTAAAGAGTGAACGAACGGAAATAACAAGTGCCCCAGGGGCTATAACCGACGAGCACAAATTGAAGACGAGTTACTCTCAATAGCTGCGTAATTATCACCAAAAAGTTGTTAAAATGGATCAGCAACATCATGGTGACATAATCTGTACTTCCTCACCGGACGTGACAGAAACTGTTGAGAGTTAGCCGGCCTAACTGGGTATTTAGGCCGGAGACGCAGATGCACGACAACCAGTGCCTGAAAAGGATAGGATAAAAACGATACCCTATGCCTAACAGGACCGAAATGGAAGATAAGATCTGCATAACCGGAAGTAGTCGAATGTGATGTCAGACCAGACTGACTGATAACATTCAACGTTGCCGGACGTGGAGAAGCAACCGAGACAATAGCATACGATGAGCCCTGTAGCGCCACCCCTCCCTTTCTTCCGTAACGGACAGGTACGGGGGGATACAAGGCGGAGAAGGCCAGTTATTCTTATCGTAGAATAAACAGCCCGATAAAGTAGGCATTTATTCTTTATCGTAGAATAAATAGCTCGGTGATACATCGTATCATGTCAGTAAAATCGGAAGCTGATGCCACGTAAATTGAAACATGCGCCGCAGATAGCTAGGCCGCAACTGCGGGCATGTAACCTTAACTTCCACGTCTCAGAATCGGTGCGTGGTACATACGTTGAATACCTCACGGACCGATGAGAACGTAAGAAACACCCGTAGAGTGGGACATAACATGATAAGTCACACGACGAGGTACATAAGTGGAAGTAACTGCAGCCGTAGACGAAGCTTCCACAGAAACAAAAGTGGAAGACCCGTGATATAACGATGATACCGGAAGGTATGTAGATACCGGAAGGTATGTAGATACCGGGAGGTACAACGTTAATGGTTGCATGTAACCATCCGATGAAATCGGAATAAACGCATACCGAAAGACGGGCCTACGTTGTTCCAGTACCGGTTTAACAGAATGAGGGGGCGCTGACGATGTAATACGTAGCAGAGCCCTCGATAAGTTCGGCACATTCAATAAAGAACGGCGAATTTCTGTAAACCGCAGCCCCCACAATTCACCTCAGCAATTCTTTGCCGAGGTAAATGCCGTGGCACAATCAGTTCACCTCCGCAATATTTAACATGGAATATTTATTATTGCCGAGGTGACCTTTCTGAATTGTGAGGGCTGAAAACCGGAACCTGGAGTAATAACGACCGAGTGGTGTTATTACGTGTAGGTGCAATAGTAAAGGTAGCTTGCGCTAGCACAGAAGCTTAAGTACCATTACAAAACGACAATACCGCAAAGTATGTAGATATTGGAAGGTATGACGTTAATGATTGCACGATGCATAAGTAAAGGTAGGTTGCGCTGTAGTAGATGCGGCAGTACCGTTACTAATACAACAATGATACCTGAGGGTGTGAAGATCCCGTATGGTATGATGTTGTTGGTTGCATATGAGTGTCCGATAAAATCGGACGTGACGTACGTCGTAGATTGATATTGTATATCAGTCGATGCATAAGTAAAGGTAGGTTGCGCAGATGCTGCAGTACCATTACTAATACAACAATGATACCTGAGGGTGTGAAGATCCCGTATGGTATGATGTTGTTGGTTGCATATGAGTGTCCGATAAAATCGGACGTGACGTACGTCGTAGATTGATATTGTATATCAGTCGATGCATAAGTAAAGGTAGGTTGCGCAGATGCTGCAGTACCATTACTAATACAACAATGATACCTGAGGGTGTGAAGATCCCGTATGGTATGATGTTGTTGGTTGCATATGAGTGTCCGATAAAATCGGACGTGACGTAGATTGATATTGTATATCAGTCGATGCATAAGTAAAGGTAGGTTGCGCAGATGCTGCAGTACCATTACTTGACGATAATACCGGTAAGAATGTAGATACTAATGGGTAGTTCGTATGCATATAGCTATCCACAGAGGCCGGGATAGACGCAGACCGCGCGGGTCCACGATGATCCAGTCCCGATATAGCAGAACGGGGAGGCGCTGACTTTATCAGATGTACAGGCGCTCTCCATAAATTCGGCACGTTCAATAGAGAACGGCGATTGTCTGCATAATCGGGAACTGGATTAATACCAACGGACGAGTGTTGTGTATTTATGGGTGCAGCAGTCGTATACCTGTTAGATGGTAACGAATTGCGCTGATTAGTTGTTAAATCATGTGTAAATGACGAATCCTTGACAGGGACATTAGTCAAAAACTCCGAACTTACCATTCTGTAATGAAGGCCCGATGTCGGACATGACGTCGTAGTTGAAGGGTCCAAGGTAGCCGCCAAGGTGAAGGTCGTCTGATTTTCGACAAGACGACCGCCATCTTGTTCCCCCAACCCGGCCGTAACGATAACAGAATTAGCGGGAGGCGGAGGCACATAACAACCGAAAAACTTTCACGAGCCGAATTCGAATTCGCAACGGACATAACAACCGAGACCTGTATCTCCGACCCATTCCTGATAGACTGAGGCGGAGATACAACCAAATTCTCGGCCCCGGTAAATCCGGGCGGCGATTCATCAGCATACGAACCGACAAGATATTCCTGAAATACGTTGTCGGACCACGTTTCACACTCAGAACATTTGGCGTACAGGTCACACCAAACCCCCCGGCACGGTGGACAGGCGGAGTGGGGATCCGTAATCGGCTTTGACTTAGCACACACAATGCAAAGACAGACGCCATTTTGATTTTATTAGATTCTCTCCGAATACTCCCTGATACGTTGACGAAGACCAGGCCAGTAATCTCACACAGAATCACAGTAAATCCCACGTAATATCAAGGTAAATATCCAAGGTAAACTCCCAAGGTAAATATCCAGGTAAACACGCAGGAATTCCGAGGTAATCCAATGTAGAAGTTAACTTTTTTTCAAGACACAAAGAACAACGACTCCTCCACTGCAAGTTGCAATGGGAAGAAGGAAGTGTCGTGGTCGGTCACGTGGGATCTGGGTACTCGCGCATGGGCATTGGGGCAGTACAGGGACTATTTTTATTCTGTGGTAATATATTACAATAGGGCAATCGCGTAAGAACACGATAGCAAAAAAGTATGTGAAGGTAAGTTTAACAGCGCAAGAAATAGGGCGCAGATAGGGCGCAGTTGGGGCGCACTCTGAGAATAATAGCATGAATGATGTACATGTACTGGTAGGGCGCAGATAAGGAGCAATAGCTTCTTCAAGTAAAAGTCTGATTTTTTTGTTGAAATAATGTTATTAAATTTAGTATAAAAGTCTAAAGTTTACATTAATGAATTTATAGCCCAGAATAGTGAAGAAAGCAGACAGTCTGAATTTTTGGGAAAAACTTTTTTAAAGACATGCATGCACATGTCTTTAAAATGACACACATGCATATGTGATTACTAGCTAAATGGATGTTGGTGGAAAAAAAGTCCAGAAGGCACAAGTATACATGAAGGGTTCACTCTGAATTTTAGATAAAATGGTTATGTCCAGAGGGCGCATTTAGGGCGCAGTCTGAGTTCTCGAAAAAGTAGTTATGTACACAGGACGCAGATAGGGCGCAGTCTGAAGTTTGGAGAAAACATCATGTCCACAGGGCGCCAGTAGGGCGCAGTCTGAATATCAGAGAAAATTTCAAACTAAATAAGGCGCAGTTAGGGCGCGCGCCCTATCTCTAGCTTCTAGGGCGCATTCCTGAAGGGTGCAATTAGGGCGCAGCAGGGTGGATGGGATGAAGAAATGGGGTGCAATTAGGGCGCAGTAGATAGACAAGGCGCAAGTAGGGTGAAATTGGGGCGCAGATGGGGCGCGCGCCCTAAATAGGCCGGCCATCTCTTCCTTCTCCTCTAACCTTTCTAATGGCTTAGTGAATTTCTCTAACATTCTGTCAGGATAGTTTCCTTCTCCTCCCAACTTCCGTTATTTCATTCCTTAACTAATTAAATGGCAGATTTCTCTCAAATTTCGTCAGGATAGCTATGGCTATGAGGTCAGGTACATTGCTCTAAAACTGAGAAAAAGTTAGAAAAGGATCTGTACATGCCTATTGGTGGCCAGGAATTTTATTTGGTTGGTGAATTATTAAACTGCATCAGGATATATCTATGGGGTACAGTAAACTAGAGTTACCTTACTGCGAAACAAGAGACAATGTCGGTTTCTGTATATGATTCTCATATTTGCCATTTTCAGTTGTTGAAATTCTGGTGCCAAAATAAATATTCAGTCTCTAGTTTGTATCGCTTTATTGGAATATGAATAGTACGGTATTGAGTGTAACTGGTCACTAACCATAGAGGATGCCAAACATGAGGATGATGTACAGCACGTTCGGTGCCAAGCTGGAGAGGGATAGACCGAGGAAGCCAAGAATCCCGGCTGAGATGACTACAGAACGTGGTGTAAACTGCTCACCCAGTACCAACCCTATTGGTGCTAAAACAGAGAAACAGTCATAATATAATATACATGTTTGTACAAGACTAAAACAGGAAAGTTGTATTCGAGCAATGAGAACCATTGTTTTTTCCAAATTCATCCGTTTATACAGTGCAGCCTGTGAATACCGACACCTGGGTAAACTGACCAACCTCTAAATACCAACATTATCCATAGTCCCAACACTTATATTTAAAACAGTTTGAACCTTGATAAACCAGAATCCTGTCAAAACTGACACTATGATCTGTTCACAAGCATAGTCCATATACACAGGGTTCACTGTATTGTAATATCAGAGCTGATCAATTGGGACCTTGACTGATACATCTACATGTGATTCTGCCATCCATTTGAGGCACTTACCGGCTATAGTGTACAGGAATGCTGTTAGCCCAAACACCATGGAAACAAGGTAAGTTGAGGCATTGAAATATTCCTTTATTGCATCTGCAATCAATCCGAAGGACTTGGCTATTCCCACCATGAAGAAAACACAGACAGATGATCCTGGGGGAAAGAAGTGAGTGAGTAGGATTTAACGTCGTTTTCAACAATTTTTCAGCCATATCACGACGGTGCCTACATGTGCCTGGACAAGAGAGCGCCCTCAGTTCCTTTCACCCTGGACACTGATAAGCCCAGCTGTGAGCGGGGATATTTTCACATCTTGGGGGGAAGAAAACAACAAATGATATAGATCCATAATAATATAACCAGATCATGATATGAAGTGTTCTGATAAAATAATGTATGTATTCACAGCAACTTCACATTTTAGAATTTGTGCCCATGATGTGGTAATTATTAAATATTTCCATATCCAAGGTCCGTACACCCTGAAACTTCCAATTTTCAATGTCTTTTCAAGCTAATACTTTTAAAGGCAGATTATATGTACTTCCAGTGTCATTGAAGCTACACAGATAAATTTTCTGACATTTTTTACTTACCATGAATATGAATGTCCTGTCGACAAATATATTGTTCATACATAATGTCCTTCTAATAGATTTGGGAATTCTCTTTGGATGGTCAAAGAATATATTTCTATGATGGGGTTAATTTGACCATCTGAAGGAAAAGGACAGTACAACTTTGAGGTACAACTTTGAGGTACAACTTGACAATTGAATTGAGAATAATCATGATAATGGTCAGGAGTTCCCATTTTCAAGGTCTTTAGCATAATTTTCCAATTTTCAAGACTTTTCAAGGCCTTGAATTCTAAATTTTATTTTCAAGGTAGTGTTCAAATGCTGCATTACTGGAGATGCCCATGTATACACAGCCGTAATATTGGCAGTCTCAGTAGTGTGCTTTCTGAGATAGGGACCCCGCCCAGTGAAGCCTATGTATTATATCAACCTCCCAACATCGCAAGCTCCATTTCATGGTCTCACAGTGTCCACTATGTCACACCAATGACCATGTCTCTCAATAGTGGAAATTGATCTTCACGAACTGGCTATGACATATACGGACACACCCCTTCGTACCTGGTTATGTATGAATCCAACTGGAACCTTCCTCAGTTTTGCACATGGGCGAACTATTTTTCATATGCTCACTGACTCACATAAAAGGGGAAAATAATCTCCTGAGCATTGCTTGTATTGCCAGGTCAACAGAGCTATAACACCAAATTGAAAAGTGATTGGAACGTTTGATGAATATAGCTTGTAATAGCTTTTAATATATATGAAGCGCAGCTGCAGCAGGAATCCCGTCCAAAAATCTGACTGCTGGATGAGGTATTATGCCCCGGTGAGATGGTTGGTTTAGAACCTGTGCATTGTTACGTCAATTATACAGTAAAACGTAACAGAACGATTTTTGAAGTCAAGGATTAACATGAATCGCAGGCAAGCACCTAAAAGGTGCGTGGACCCCTCAGCCTGTTTTTTTAGTCAAGTAGGATCAGGGCTGCATCTAGAGCCAATTTAGTTCCGGAAAACGTATGGGCACCCAAAACTCAAATGAAACAAAAAACGAAAACTTGTGCTGTTGTTGTTGTTCAATTTGAAAGGATTTCTGAAGGAAATACTCCTGGAAAAAGCTTCTGGGAGCCTCAATATCGATCAGGTTGCATAGCTGGGTATTGAATTTCATGTTAATAAACCTCTGTGCACCGTATATAATAGACTAAGACTTCATTTTCACGTGAGTGGTGTGCTGGGATTACAGCATGCAAGAAAGTGTAGCTTGGGCATAGTTAGGGACAACTGGGGCATAAGCTCCAGGTACATGTATGCAAACTGGGTCAAAATTGCCAGACTAAAAATGGGGCAACGATTTGGTGCAAGACTCACGAAATATAATTGACAAAGGATCTGCTGCAAGTTGTATTGTCAGTCTTTTGTCCAGGATATTACCTTTTCAATGGTAGGTCTTACACCAAAGCCTTGCCATAAATGGGCTCTCCTAATCACTCGTTTTAAATAATTTTCAAGGTACAGTAACATGTTTGGTGACAAAAATTGAAGCATTATGTTGTACCAGTTAAATGTGTGGACACAAATATGGTTCATGCAAAAGTTTTAGGATAAATCTGATGTAGAATAGAATGATTTAATAGCAAAATTGAAGAACATGCAGCTTCGCAAAAAGATCGAGCCCTTTAGGGTGGCACATCATTTGAGGTTGCACATCATTGGCAATGCACATATTTGAAAAGACAATACATACATGTAAACATGTGGTTTCTATATCAGTGATGTTGAGGTTGGATTAAAAGAAACTATATTATAAAACTTGAAATAAAGATTACATTTCTTTTTCAAAGTAAGCATATACAGCGCATAGTTAGGGACAATTGACCGTGCAATTTGGACCACGGAACTTCTTGGTGTAACTTTGTGTAACTTTGTGTCATGATACGTGAATTATATAAGCCCTTTTCTGACAGAGCTATTAACAATGTAATAGTTGGAGTAGAGGCATCATTTACAGTATGGAATGGGACACCAGCCTTGTGGGTGAACCCTCCCATTTGTATGCAAATACAAGAATATAATCAAAGTACTTAAAGTACTGATGTCGGGTTTACTTGAATTGTATTCACTGTGGCGTTTAAGATATAGTAATGTAGAAATGCATAGATAATTGGAAGCATAAGCTGTGATAAGTTACTTTGTATAGAGTGGCAAATAATATTATGTTTGCCGATGCAAAGTCTATACTGTTCCAAAGAAACTCCCATTTTGTTATATGCAGTAGTTTACTGTGTATGGTTCAAATTTTTCTTTCAGTTCAATACCTGTTTCAACACCTGTTTCAAACTCCTGTTTTCAATACCTGTTTCAACTCCCGTTTTCAGCAAAATAGATCAACTCAAGATTGCTTCAGCTCCAAGACTGTTTCGCTTTTAACACCCCCAGATATATCAACTCCACCGTCATTTATTTCCTGCAAAAAAATTCTTCTTCAAGACTGGACGGTCACTGTCGCCTGTCGGTGTGCTATCACTCCCCACACAGTCAGGTTGTTGACGCACAACTTTGATTATCAGATAATTACGAATTTGTCTACATTATAGAGAAGTAAGCTTTTGAAAAGAACTCATCTGTGATAAATAATAAACTTAACCACAATCACTGCTCAAAGACGAACTGCCTGATCTGAACAACGATAGATCTGATCAACATCGGGTGTGGAGAATGGACCGTGGAGAATGACCCTTCCCGCCGTAACAAATGATACCGGATAAAATAGAATGGAAAGGCAAATTTTAAAAGAAATTGGAAAGATCAACTTTACTGCGATAATGTTCACATTATCAAGTTAAATGTACAAGCTACCGTGCATTGTAAATATGTTTATGACTGTCAGACGATACTTTTTTTATGAATGTTGTAAGGGGCATCAAATGAGAACAGTCTCCGGGCAGGAGATCAAAACTACACATGTGCAGAAGAAAAAAGAATACGAAGCTGCGCATCTGAAAACCCCTCGGCTCTGGGCGCCAGCCATTCATAATGTATTCAATTTGAAGCAAGACTTCAGGAACACCAAGCAGTCAAGTGACAAATATACAGATTATGAAAAAATTTGCCATTAGAAATGGCCTCTACGGTTTATGTCCAATCAGAGAAGTCGGTATTCATTACATAAGTCTGTTGATGCATCAATGATGTATACCAAATTTTGTCATAGAGCATTTGAAAATTATCAGAGATAGAGATCATTAATGATTTCGCATAAATTAAAGATGGCCGCCCATCCTTCCCACCACTCAGAGAAACTGATGTGGTTATTCATTGCAAGTGTCTTGATACATGGATGCTGTATACCAAGTTTCATATAGAACACTGAAATGGTATCAAAGATATACATCATCAAAGATTTTGCATAAATTAAAGATGGCCACCAAGGTTTCCGCCCAATCAGAAACACCAGAACTGCCATTTATCGTAAGTCTATTGATGCATCGATGATATATGCCAAATTTTACATCGAGCACTCGAACGGTATCAGAGATAGAGATCATTAATGATTTCGCATAAATTAAAGATGGCCGCCCATCCTTCCTGCCACTCAGAGGAACTGATGTGGTTATACATTGCAGGTCTCTTGATACATCGATGCTGTATACCAAGTTTCGTATAGAACACTTGAATGGTATCAAAGATATATATCATTAAAGATTTTGCATAAATTAAAGATGGCCGCCAAGGTTTCCACCGAATCAGGGAAACTGGTTTGGTCATTCCTTTGAAGTTTCTTGATGCATCGATGATCTATACCAAGTTCACACACGGAACAGTGAAATGGTACCTAAGATACACAAGATTAATGATTTCGCATAAATTAAATATGGCCGCCAAAGTTTCCAACCAATCAGGTCCAGATTCAATAGGGTTCTGGGTCATGAGCATATGGATGTGCAGTGCAAGTTTGGTGTGCCTAGGGTAAGTCGTTCTAAAGATATCTTGGTAACGAGAAAGCTGTGATGGTTTCGCATAAATTAAAGATGGCCGCCAAAGTTTCCAACCAATCAGGTCCAGATTCAATAGGGTTCTGCGTCACGCGCATACGGATGTGCACTGCAAGTTTGGTGTGCCTAGGGTAAGTCGTTCTGAAGATATCTTGGTAACGAGAAAGGTGTGACGGACGGACGGACAGACGGACAGACGTACATGACGACGACAATACCCTTCGGCCAAATTTTGGCCGAGGGGTAAAAACTGAAGAGTGATACTAATGTAGGGTTTACCCTTGACAAATGTTTTCAATCATACATGTGTAATGCTACATAATAATGTGCACTGGTAAAACTGGGACACCACAAACTCAGTTTTAATTAATATAATAAGTTAAATGTGTGGACACAAATATGGTTCATGTAAAAGCTTTAAGCTAAATCATATGATGTGGAATATAATGATTTGATAGCAAAATTGAAGGGAATTTTGTCCTTCATTTAAGGCGACACAAAATTCAAAACTGATAGAGGTTCAATACTGTGGGATTCCCCCGCCGGGTTATTTAATATTGTACTTCTGAAACAAAATAATGTCATCAAACTACATGTATTACTATAAGTAATTACTATAAAGTATATATTGTAGGTCATTTGTTGTGTGTGTGTATATACAATGTACACTACATCTCATACCCAATAGTAGGTTAGTTTCACATAAGAGATATAAAATATGAGGGTATGGGGTCGGGCAATGCATTGAATAAGTGTAGAATGATGTAAGCTCCCAGAATATATGAGGGTATATGAGAGATAGAGGGTGTGGCTCTATGCCCCCGGGGTGAGGACATGCTCTCGGGGGTAGTGGATGGGTTGAATAAGTGTAGATGGCGGATGGGTTGAATAAGTGTATGATGATGTAAGCTACTTGAATACATGATGGTATGGGGTCAGGCGAAGCTTAGTTTAAGAGATATAGGGTGGGGTTCAGTACCCCAGGGGTGGGGATATGCTCCCTGGTGTAGTGGATGGGTTGAATAAGTGTAGCATGATCTAAGCTCTTCGAATATACAAGAGTATGGGGTCGGGCGAAGCTTAGTTTAAGAGATAGAGGGTAGGGCTCGGTGCCCCAGGGGTGGGGACATGCTCCCCGAGGGTAGTGGATCGGTTGAATAAGTGTAGCATGATCTAAGCTCCCATACTATATCAGGGTATGGGGTCGCGCGAAGCTTAGTTTAAGAGATAGAGGGTGGGGCTCGGTGCCCCAGGGGTGGGGACATGCTCCCGAGGGTAGTGGATAAGTTGAATAAGTGTAGCATGATCTAAGCTCCCAGACTATATATGGGTATGGGGTCGGGCAAAGCTTAGTTTAAGAGATAGAGGGTGGGGCTCGGTGCCCCAGGGGTGGGGACATGCTCCCCGAGGGTAGTGGATAAGTTGAATAAGTGTAGCATGATCTAAGCTCCCAGACTATATATGGGTATGGGGTCGGGCGAAGCTTAGTTTAAGAGATGGAGGGTGGGGCTCGGTGCCCCAGGGGTGGGGACATGCTCCCCGAGGGTAGTAGATGGGTTCAAAAAGTGTAACCAGATGTAAGCATTTGGAATGGGATGGTCTTAGTTCAGGAGACATAGTTGAGGCCGAGATGCTGTGGACAGAAATTTTCTAAGTCCAAAACTTTAACATTTACTTGGTCCTGGGGTCCCAGGGGTGGGGACATGCTCCCCCAGGGTAGTGGATGGGTTCAGTATGTGTAGCCCGATGCAAGCATCTGAAATATGAGGGTTCGGCGGTCGGGCAGGCCTTAGGATCAAACTTTAACATTTACTTGGTCCTGAGGGAAAAATTTTTACTTGGTCCTGCAGATAGACAGATAGACAGACAGATAGACAGACGGACATCATTGTGGCACCTATATCGAGCTTTCCGCAGCTAAAGCTACGGGCTCGATAAAAATGATGTCCTTCATTTCAGGTGACGCGAAATTCAGACTAACAGGGATTCCCCTGCCAGTTATTTCATATTATACTTCTGAAATAAAATATGTTTTGTGCAAAAGATTTAGGATAAATCATATGATGTGGAGTAGAATGATTTAATAGCAAAATTGAAGAAAAATGTTGTCCTTCATTTAAGGCGACGCGAAATTCAAACTCACAGGGGTTCGATACTGCAGGGATTTCCCTGCCAGTTATTTCATATTATACTTCTGAAATAAAATATGGTTTGTGCAAAAGCTTTTGGATAAATCCATGTAGCATAACTGAAGAAAAATGTTGTCCTTCATTTAAGGCGACGCGAAATTCAAACCTAACACCGGTTCGATACTGCGGAACTCCCCGCCAGTTATTTTGCTCTTATACTTCTGAAATAAAATAATGTCACCAACCTGTTACATGTAGTTATTACTATAAAGGAATACATTTTAGGTGATTCAGCATGTTTGTGTGAAAAAACAATGTACACTGCATCTCATACATATCACATGAGGCTGAGATGCTGTGGATAGGAAAAAGTCCAAAACTTTAACATTTAGTGCCCCAGGGGTGGGGAAATCCTCCCAAGGGTAGTGCATAGGTTGAACAAGTGTAGCATCATGTAAGCTCCCAGAATATATGGGAAATGGGGAGTTCCATCCAATGATAATCTTGAGTGGACCAGGCTTTCTTGTATCACGGAACCTTCAAAAGTCACAATGAAACATGCAACCAAGGGTTCCCGATGGGCATAGATTACAGTGCAAAAGCCAAGCCATCAATAAATAATAAAAAAAATAATTAAAAATCATGAAATCATCATAGCCATCTGAAAATCTAATCATTTCATCAGTCAACATTAAGGAAGCCCTCACCAAAGTTTGGTCAGGCCCGACTTGATAGATCTGCAGGTATCCAGCGGACAAGAACATGTTGATGGGCATAGATAACAGTGCAAAATCTGAGCCATCAATAAATAATAAAAAAAAAATCAAAAAAATCCTGAAATCATCATAGCCATCAGAAAATCTAATCATGTCATCAGTCAACATTCAGGAAGGTCTCACCAAAGTTTGGTCGGGCCCGACTTCATAGATCTGCAGATATTCAGCGGACAAGAAAATGTTGACGGACAGAAGGACGACCGGACGGACAGATGGACGTACGTACATGGCAACGACAAGACCCCACAGCCCTATGGGCTGAGGGGTAACAATCAAATATTTATTTACAATACTAAGTAAGGTTAATACAACAATTAAATGTGTGAAATATAGTCTTACTGTTCAATGCTATACCGATGTGCACTTTACAGTCTCTGTTGATGCGCACAAATCGCTCTTCTGTATAATGGTAATCCAACACTGCTCAGTCGTTCACAGTCCCAATAAACGTCCAATTTCCGACAGTCCAATAGTGTAGCTTATGCAGCAGCCAAAGGTTAATACACAGGAGTAATCCAGCATAGGCAAAGGTAACACAGTACAACACCCACATGAAAAGCCAGTTTGAATTCCCTGCTGAATGGCTGACTGAGCACTATTTATATATGAGGCATTCCAGTTCATTCTACCAATTCAAGAAGCTTCTAGAATACACAGCGTTACTGCATCATCTGACCTAGATACAATTTACAACAACCTTCTAGAAAGCTCCAAGTGGCTGACCCATAAAATAATATGTAAACAAGCTCTAGATATTCTAGAAACAGCCACAATGTCTAATAATAGACTAATATACCATGACAGAAGCAAATCTGAAGTAACATTAGATTAGATTAGCTAGATGGCACGGGTACTCATCAACCGCCTACACCACTACTAGCCTCTTCTACAGTCTCTACACATGAAAGACAAGACACAGTGTCATCACACAGGGGATGAATGATGGGAGAGACCAATTATATACTAGTATGTACGGTTCGTAGGCTGTATATTTGAATTCTAGCATCAGCTCATCTCCCATGATGCATCACTCGATGTATGCAACTTTATTGAAACTGTGTCTCATCATGTCTTATATAAGCAGGGAGGCAGTGGCCAATGTATTCTAGCAAGTCTGATCTAAGGTTACAACACACTGATAGTTAATTTGCTTCTGATAGTGCCAAGCCTGAGAGAGTCAGTATTCATGGTACCGGTACATGCACTATTGAGAGAATAATTGCACTCACCAAATACGACCATCCATGCCCAGCCATGATCCACATTAGGGTTGGTCCTCCGTCCCGTCATGATGGGTGGAAATGTGAAGCTTTAGCCGCCCTAGTCTAACAGATACATGGTTCTGTCTACTTCCTCACTCTCCCATTTCAATACCTGGTGTTCTAGCTGCAGGAATGTCTGACCCAGACAATAATAAGTTTGCCCTGTAAAACATTAATTGGAAGTATTTGATAGACAACTTTGAATCCAAGTTATGGAACACTCTTTGTATCTTGCAGATGTGCATGGTATATAGTTCTTTACACTGATCTGGTCATTTTTGCCACATTTACATGTAGAGTCCTTTTACCTCCAACCAACTTGTGTGCCTATTGACATTGATCTGGCCAAGACATTCCTGTATTGGCCATATCCATGTTACTTTTACAGTAGTTTTCTTGGTGCCAAAGTAAGGGATATCTATCACCGGAGACAAAATCTGCAATTTACATATATTTCTTGGGTTAGAACTGTTCATCTAAAAACTTGCATACTTGCATACACAGGCAATTTTCACAGACATGTACTGAACTGTACAATACTGAACGGTACTGCACGGAAAGGCCCATCATACATGTAAGTACTCAGCTGTGACTGAACTGTTCCTGTGTGGTAATCACAGCTCAGAACTGAACTGCACTGAACTGAGCAGTACATGTCAGTTAGCAACAGCCTGGTTCCAAGAGGTAGCTGACCAGTACTGCACAGTAACAGGTTGGTCACTGTTCAGCTACCATGCAGTACTATTCAGTCCGATTTCTTGTTGTACTGTACGGTATCCAATCAGTACTGACCAGTTACTGAGTGGTACTGTGTGGATACGGGTCAGTACTGAATGGTACTGTACTGTCCGAGGTGTACCGTTCCGGGCCCTTTCTTGCGGTTACAATTCATTTACCACACGGTACCAACATGTGGAAATTTGGCTGTGTATAATGTGACACATCTTATTAATAATATTTAACTTTCTGACTTGTTTGGTGATGTTATACGACCAAATGTGTTCCATATGACACAAATTGACAGAGAAACAGGTGATTGTAGTTGTCAAGATTGAACACATCTTAGCTTGCTAAGGGCATTTCACGTTTCATTTAACACTACCCTTAGCTTATCATTATGATTCGGCATGTATTTCACATGGAGCCACCTATCAGACGCAAAAGACGAATATCTAGAGGGAGATACTCCTGTTCGAAAGTTTTTCCCAAACCATAAAGTCACATGTCCACACCATTTAAACGAGCCAATGAAATTATCTGTATTTAAATATTTTGACTTGGGCACGAGGCGCAAGACCAAAACGAAGATGTGTGAATTAGATATTTTATTTCTCACTCTAATGGAGCATGCTTCTTTATTTTTCTCAAGCAAAATCATATTACAAACGGCCTAACATATTTGAAAAAAAAAAATATGATATGCTTTTTATTTTGTGATGGGGGCACTTTGAGGCCCGCCAAGGGATCATTTTAATCGATCGCTTTCTGGAGGTGTGTCTTCGTTTTATGAATGTGACTGCACCGATGTCGAATGTCACAGGACCAATCGGATGTGACCATTTGGGAAACGCAAATAGCACCGGTTACCGCATGGCTAAAAGCAGTAATTTTCACGTGTGATCGTGCCATGCGTTCGGATGATGGATTGAACAATAGTGAGAACAACATTTTATAGAGCACTGGCTGTGCAGAACAATGGGGTTACTAATCCCTGGCAGATTTCATTATAATAGGGGCCAAATTGTCCCTCTCAAATCCCTCCAAAAAATTTCAACTATGTTACAAGATAATTTGATTTTAAGATGACGACACATCTTAACATTCTAAATCAAATAATAAGGGGATAATTTATACCCCAAAATCAAATATATCAGAACTTTTGTCCAACCTGGTCAATTTAGGTCAATATTAACATGGCAGAACAACTCACTCACTTCTTGCCAGTTATACTATGAAAAGTGAAAAACTTTTGAACATAGTTACAAACTGGAATGTATTCCAAGACCTGTAATATTTAAACAGATGATTTGGAGTTGTAAAGCATAAATTTGAGATGAAAACAAAGCGCATAATGCATCATTGAGTGATGGACAGACACCATTTTTTTAAACTTTTTTTCTCTGTTTGCAAGAAGTATAATTTTGTCCACCAAGCTGAAGATATTGATTTGCCTGGAGTTGTATTCCATAAATCCAATCAGGTTTCACCTATTTGCCGATTCGTTAAGATTTTAGAAGAAAGTTATTGTTGTGTCTAATGTTACATGTGGACAGACATTGTGTAACATTAGCAACATTAATTTCCTAAAATTAATCTTTTTTTAATGATTATCATCATTATCTGCTTTCCAAAGTTTATATATAAATGTAATTACACAAATAAGCCTAAACAATTCAGTGCTGACACCTTGATTTAAATATTACTATGAGAAAATTTCCTTTTTTAGGTTAAAATTGTGTTGCTAATGTTACATGTGGACAGACATGCTTGAGTAAGTGACAACTATTAACAACTGTTCAAGATATTTATGGCACACAATGGCCAACATTAATATGTTAAAATGATAACTCTGAAGATATATTAATGATCCATTATTTTCTTTATGTCCCAGAGGATTCAGTAGTGCAATAAATGGACATTAAAGTATGTTGCTAATGTTACAGGTGGACAGACATTTTGAAACGTTACCTACATAGAATCATTTTAGAAAGAAAATATTTCTCGCATAAAACAGAATCAGCTATCAAGGCAGTGGTTTCTTGAAGGAAAACAAGCAGGAAAATCATCTCATTCTGCATATTTACTGAATTGTAGCAGTTTATATAGAAATCTGAGTGAAAATCGGCATTACAAGACAGACACGGTGGACAGACATCTGTCTTCATTTGCTTTGATTTCATAAAAAGCAACAGATTTTGCTGATAGTTTTACCTTAATAATTATCACAGTTTCATCTATTTGTTCTTTTCATTACAAAATTAGTAAACTGATTATGCAAGCACACTATTTTTGGCATTCTCCATTGGTTGCTAACGTTACATGTGGACAGACTTATGTAACATTAGCTACAAAATGTCTGTCCACATCATGCTGGCATGTTTTCAGCTGATATTGGGCAGGAAAATAAGATAATCCAAACTAAAAGTGTTTTTATCACAGTGTGAATGGTCTGTCAGGTTTTGCTGAACCAAATAGTCTATTAACATCTTTAATAGATACAAATTCTAATTGGTAGTGTTGCTAATGTTTCAATGTGGCTAATGTTTCACATTGTGGACAGACAAGAGACAAACAGATTCTTGAGGCTTCAGTTGAAATTTCCAATGCTCACAGTTGTTTTAGAAGTTGAACTGTAATATTTGACACCAAGAATGGGGATAAAAGGCCCTCTAAAGGTTCTGATATTTAAACTGGAGAATAATTGTGATGTTGCTAATGGTACACAAAGTAGGACAGACATTTTGCAAGGCGAAACATTAGCAACATTCTGGATGCTGATTTCAGATGAAATTCAAAATATTTTATGTCCATACAGACATAAAATTGGCCACAACAGTGGACAATTTTATCACAAAATCATTCAATCATATTATGGTTCTGTTTTACAACACATTTTGATATATTTTTGATGTTGCTAATGTTACATCAAATGTGGACAGACGCAAGTGATATTAGTTTGTAACCAGACATTTTAATCTTTTGGCTTTGCTGCAAATTATGATTACCATTGGTCTACTTAAGATCAAACTTCAACACTGTAGCTTTAATTTGAGATACCTCAGTGCAAAAAACAATATTGTTTTCTATTGTTCCATGCGTACCTAATTCACCCTCCAAAACTGGTGGGACTTTTGTCTGTCCTAAAACACAGGTTTTAAAAATTTCATTTCCATTATATTCTTAAGTTGGTCACATATCTCAGTGTTATTATATGTACTATATCTACTAACCATACACTAAGTTTTGACATACACTCGGCTTTATTCTTGAAGTTTCTTCAATCGTTGAGTTGTATAAAAAAAGCACAGCCATTGGTCCCCATTATAATGAAATCCGCCCCCTCTCATATTGCATCCCAGGTTCCATCTTGTGAAAATGCCCTGTGTCCTTTGATCACATCAATGCATCAGTTTTGTCCAGACCATAGCTCTGTTTAATAGTAATGCGCAGACAACTTGCTGCATGATTATTATGTTCTGGATGAACATGGTGAGGATCTTATCCCCAATGTGAAAAAAATCCTTATCTGTGAATTTCTGACCTCGACCTCGACCTACATTTGGTATGCAACACATCATTCCCCCATAGGGCATCCACTCATCAAAAATTAGAACTGTAGATAGAAAACTGTCAATGATCAATGATTTCCTGATTTTAGGCAAGTGACCTTTGACCTCTGACCTCGGCCTCAATTTTGGTACGCGACACATCGTCTCCACCTAGTGTATCCACTCACAAAAAATTGCAACTGTGGATAGAAAACGTTCACAGATATAGACCGGACACGAACACTTCAGTGCTTTCCTGTTTTTGAGGCCAATGACCTTTGACATCTGACCTCGACCTTGATTTTGGTACGCGACACATCGTCTCCCCGTAGGGTATCCACTCACCAAAAATTAGAACTGTAGATATAAAACTGTCCCAGATATAGACCGGACACGAGGGACGGACAGACGGACACACGGACAGACGGACGGAAACCGCCATCACATAATACGTCCGCCTTTTGGCGGGCGTATAAAAATGATGGCGAGCTAAAACAATCCTTTTAAATTTTCCAAGGAGAGTGATTCGTTCTCCTAAAATTCAGCCACTTGAAGTGTTAGTGAAGCGAGTGTTGTTGTTGTTACAGTCAGAGTAGTTTGGAAATTGCTGAAAAGCATATTGCTTAACCATGTTAACAAAATGACATTACATGTGTAGTGTTATTTGTTTAAATATTGAGCGTGCAAACATGAAACCCAATAATAAAAGTGAATAAGCTTACTTTCCCATTAGGCTGTGTCACTTTTGGTTAATCCATATTATAAGCAATATGGTATAAGCTCGAGCCTCCTGCAAAATACAGAAAAAGTCTAGTTACCATACAAATATTGGTAAGGATGATTCATTTTTAGATGAATAGTTGACAATGAATTTTAAATGATTGTTCACTGGTGCATACAAATTACTTTGAAGAAACAGAGAGAAAGAGATGTAATTTCACAGGGAAATTAATCATTAATAAATATACACATGTGAATTACAGCAAGTCTTGCAGAAAGGCCAAATATTTTATTGAAATAGTTTTTGAAAACCTGAAACACTTGAAAGGTGTAGTTGCGTTAGCTGTGTAGGCAACTTGATCTGCCTATATACTCATGATGATAAAGCATGGTCTTATCGATGGAGTGCCCAAGTACATCCATCCATCCATCCATCCATCCATCAGTGGGATTCTAACAAAAATAACAGTGACTGTTAATTATTTGAAGGGATTAAAGAAAGAATTTTTGCAATCAGTTGATGAGCCTTACTAAATATGAAAACAATGGTGGTAAAATCTATTCACTCTTATCCCAGAAATCCAAGTAATTGTAAGCTGTCAATGAAAGTCAGGTGTTTGTTTGACAAGGGAGACAACTCGTGTTGCTTTTTTCGGTTGATTGGGAAGCAATAGTTCACCAGTTTCTTGAGTGTATACACACAGTTATAAACTCATTACATGTTATATACGTTGGGTAGTTCAGTAATATTACTGAGAGACTAATCTGCGCTGTCTTTTGATTCAACAGTTCATGATGGCTGGCTGGAAGATCATATGCAGAAATCATATGCACCTCTACCCACCCCCCAAAATTTAGGGCGATGGCTACCATTTCCCCTAGAGCCTCTTCTCTTTGTAGGGATTCTCGTTGGACTAGAAAGGAGGCTTGGACTATCGCACTAACTTTATTATATCTGACTTGGCCAACTCGAGCTATTGTTCCTGACCTGCTGTATGTGCCCTCTGTTGCAGACCATCCCTGCAGCCAGCAGCCACTCTTCCTCGGAAGATCTGAATCCCGCAGATTACAACTGCCTAGGTTGTACGCCAAACCCGCTTAACTACCCCACTGTGTCCATTCACCGTGAGGTGCACCAGTCGGTGAACCCTGACCCTAGGAATATAACTAATACAGTCTTTCGTTTTTGAAAATAGCTGGAGTGCTGTTAATCACACTCCTAAAGCTTGAAAAATGATTTTAAGTAGTGTGATATCACACTCCTCCAGGTTACAACTTAGGGAGGCTTACAATTGGCGAGTGCTATTGATCACTCTCCTGAGCTAATTTTCAGGAGTGTGATGGAGTGTGATCACACTCACGCTCCTCAAAAACGAATGACTGTAATAACATTCAGTGGGAGATGTTCGGGATATGTGCACACACCGGCTAGCTGTCTAGTAATGGGTAGGTTATTGTCTGCATTAACAAGTCAATGCCGTGCAATCAAACTTTGCAGGATTTAATATATTAACAAAGCCACCAACCTTATTATGCACTGTTTGCAGGGTGACCATAAGCTGAATCAAATCAATTTGACAGAATCAGTCACCTTCCACCCTTCCCCTGACCTGTTGAGTAAGGGTAATACCCATAAGGCCTTTCATTTTACGGGGCTGATTTACGGTTAAAGCATACAATCAGCCCTGTCGAAATGCAAGGCATGGCTAATGGTTTACTCTGTTGGGCCTGCATGGTTCATATTGTCATTCATGCTTGGTTTGACCATATGGAGTACAGGGTACACAAAAACAACAACGCCACACTCAGCTGAAACTTCACAGGCCATTTGTGTCGGAAGGAAAAAATCATGTAAATAAACAGCTTATATAATGGACTAATGTAGCCAAGTCGACATATGGCTTCGTTTGTTCCTACACTACGCCATGATGCCTATCAATGAACTTACATGTACACTCCGGGATCACATGGCTTCATGGGTCATTCGGCCTTATCCAGTAATAAAATAGTCCCTCCCCACTCTCTGTCCATTGGTTTTATCGAGTTCGGCATTGCCGTGAAGAGCTCATCCATCTGCAATCAGTCTTCAAACATCAACAACCGGTTGAATTTCCCCTGGGTATACCGTCATTATCTTCGTATGGGTCACGTGACACATACAGACGAGTCGCCAGTTCCGACCCACCAATGTGAAATTTGCATCTGTTTTAGAAGGAAAGGGTTTGATTGGCATATTCATTATCTTGATCGCCGTACAATTGTCCATAGCCTTTATTAACAAACTAACTTAGCTGGGGATAAACTGAACTGCAGGGAAAATAAAATTACATTTCTTAATGAGAGGTGTCAGTTCCGACCCACTGTCGCCAGTTCCGATCCAGCCTCGTTTTGACATTGACCTTTGACCCAGATATAAACAAATGTGATCGTCAGCATGATAAATTTTCCGCCAAAATAGGGTCCTAGCTGGATATTTCGTTTTGAATGTCTTCATCTCATAAGTGAACATCTGACGTTAAAGAATGCGGGTTGGGGTGATAGTGATATGGTCGAGCTAATCATATTGGCAAGATATATTGGAAAATGATGATAAATCAACGGTACTTCTATTTATTTTACCTCTGAATAGCAGATTAAAGAGAAGAAATGCTAATCAGCACTCGAGTTACGATTTTACGTAGTGAGCGCTGCGTTCGGAAGACATTTTCAGGCCATGGTACGACCCAGCTTGGCCATCCATGGATGATGGTGGTTCGGAACTGGGTCCGTCAGTTGATGTCAACAATGGGGCAGGTAGCCTTTAGAGAGACACCCCAGTAAATAAATTTATGACAGATACATAGTACCATATGATAATTATATGTAAGAAACAAAACATCAAAACTTTGATCGGAAGCGCTGGCAGACGACACGGTTTTTGACCAACGGCGAGTCCTGGTGTTTGTACTTAGACCGATGTAGTCGTGTGTATGGAGTGGGTCTGCAAAGCTGTCTCCTAACAAATTCAGTGAATGCATAATAGCGAGCAGAGCGCGGCCGCGAAGCGGCCGCTTGCGAAGCAAGCTCTATAGGTATTGCGTAGACGTGCATATATGAAGCAAAACATAGCAAAATTTAATGAAAACAAAGCAAAATAACAACAACAACCGATATCCCTTGAACGAAAAAACGGTGATTTCCGTTTCCGGCACCCATGGAGAAATTGCATGCCGGGACAGATTCAGAACATAAATTTATGAAGACATAAAAGAAGAAAACATATAGCCTAGCTGGCATGTCATTTTTCGAAAGGATTTCAATTTATGAATAATTATACACAGATGAAAATAACTGTAGACTAAAAATGATTCGTTATGCGACTTTCGTCCTTGTCGAAGATGTCCGATGCAAAACGCAGACCACGTGACCAAGAGTTCGATCAAAAATGTTTCGCAGCGAAGCGGCACTCAAAACGGTGCACATCTTTCGACAAATTTAGTTCTATGGCAGGCAAAACCTGCATAAAATTCATATCTATGGAAAGCTTATTTAGATCTGAAGTATCGTGTAAATATGATGAGGCATTTGATAGAAAATAAACATTAACGACGTAGTCATGGTTGTAAAACCAAGCCATTCAACATTGCCAAGAATCTTGATTTCGCCGAGGTCCGCGTGAAGTAGAGGGTCCTACTATTTACCGTCCAGTCACGCCCAGTCATGTCCAGGCATACGCCCAGTCAAGTCCAGTAGCGTACAACTCACGTCCACTAAAGTTCAGTAGAAAAAAGATAACCGCACAGGCACTCATTCAGCCACCAGGGACGTCCAGTAGCAAATGCCATGTCCAGTGGAGATAACTGTACACCCAGCATTTGAAAATGGTGATTTTGCGATTTAAGTTTAAAATTTGAATTAAAAGAACTGAGTTCGAAACCTATTTTTTTTATGATCATTCTAACTTGATTGTTAATTTTAATTTCGAATTGCAATTTCAGTTTTTTAAATGAAATTTCAGTTTTAATTTAATTTGATCAAGATTAAAGTAAAATTATTTGTAAATACTTGAATTTAAATTTGAATATAATTTTAACTTGAAATTAAAATTTGATAGTTGAAAAAAAGTTTGAAGAAAACATTTCATATGGACTGAAGTCTAGAACTAATTTTTGAGTTCACCTCAAAATCAAATTAGCTCAAAATTGTCTCTAACCTGAAGCTAGGGAGAGTATGTTTCAATTTAAACTTTCAAAGTTTACATTCAAAATTAATAATGAACTGTGTATGTTTTATAAACTAGACACCCTCCGATAATACATGAAAATTGCACACCAGAGATAGGCCTACATATTTTTTAACATTTATTTATGGCAATTTATTTGTATTTCCACATTTTAATGACATGGGAACCGTACCCCAGTTACAGATGAGAGGGAGGGGGAAGCCCCCGCCCCCTCTATATATTTTGCTATCCCTAAGACTAGTCCTGAAAATTACCACACTATATCTGTGGGTCAAGCTCTACCAAAAAATGTGAAAACAAACCAAAGAAAAAAACAAGATTGCCACCATGATGACGTCACAGTGACGTCATTTTCAAAACAGATATTTTTAGACGATTTTTGGTCATATTACCCCCCTCCCCACCCCCCAATGCCATTCCCCATTGTAGACACAAATGAATTTTAAATATCAATATCCAATATGGTTAATTATGGTTTCATGTCTTCTTTATCTATAACTTTATAGATTATAATCATAGCCATTACAAGGTTGTTTCTGTCCATTATAGTAACCGCTCTCTTCCATTAATATTTTAGCATTCAAAATTATTCATTAAAATATGTAATTATAATCATTCTATCAATTCCTTAAATTGATTTAAAATGTAAAAAGAACAATATCCCAATGTTGATAACAGACAATGAAATGATTAAGTCGATTGGTTTTACAGTCGCACATAGAACTATTTTAACATATGATATCTGGTAAATCTATTGGCTGTAAATGTTTGCAAATATTGTTCCCATTTGGCAGATAAAGTAGTAGTTTCCTCTTTATGTTCAGATCTGTCTAGTAATCAAGATCTATTCACTTCAGTCTCAACTTTTGAACATGTCTATTACAAGGACATTTAGTTTGGTTAAATGGAACCTACTCCACCAAGGTTTTACATATATTATGTGTACAATAAAATTAGAATTGAATAGAGTTCCATCAGTAATAAGACTAATTGTGACAGTATATATGTGATGTAGATTTTTTGTCTGATAATTAAAGGATCAGGATTATTCTTATTAATAGGACTTTACAATAAAGCTGCCTTATGACAGAATATAACATCATAGCCACCTGGAACAGTGACAGGAAATCATAGAACCAGATAGAATTTGAACAATTAAATATTTGATCCAATCTAATTCAAATTAAATCCTATCTGCTCCCCAATTTGGATATGTCGCCTACATAGCGACATTATGATTGGGGAGCATTGATAAGGATATTAATTTATTAAGATTGATATTTGATCCTTCAATATTTCGATGGGGGCTCAAACCAAAAAGTGATCGGTACATGTATCAGCATTTGTGAACCCAGTAAAAATGTTGATATTTGCCTGGAACTGTTCTGGCACAGGGAATTCCAGTGGTGGGTGGTAAATTAAGTTCTGCCTTTGTCCGGGGTTGTTTTGAATTGCTGGCTATATCTAAAGAGCTGGTTTTTACTATGATGAGGACAAGCATTTTACATTTGTTTCCTCAAGTGAGCCAGATGATTATTTCTTCTCTATTATAAATTCTGTCACATTTATGATCCAGGCTAGCTATGTCGATAAATTCTAGACAACAACAGTACCACATGGATTGTAATGCTGTAAAGTTCTACATGAACTGACTTTCAAACAAACCATCGGTTTTGATGTAAGCATATGCATGAAATATTTGTTCAGTGTAAAATACTCTACAAAACGTGGACAGGAACAAGGAGGCCAAGAAGTTGGAGCAACTCTATCTGCCCATATCTGCTCCTGTGATGGATGGGCAGATCAAATCAATGGAACCCTCAAAAGTACAAAAGTACTTTAGATTTCATCCATTTCAAATATTAGCTGTGTGAAACAAGAAATTATGCGAATGAGTAATACAAGTGCAAGTCCAATTGTGTTAATTTAGAGCTGGTGGAAAACTACTTGATACGAATAGGCAAAGCCAGAAACGAGAGGAAGAAGTATTTCTCCGCTCGCTTCTAGGCTTTGCCTATTCATATTATAATTTAACCATGATTGAGAGGTTGATCAACTTGCTTGAATACACCAATTTTTTTATGATTTCGCGTGATCATGGTTATGACAAGAAGCAATATTTTGGGAAGTGGGTCGGAACTGACACTGGATCGGAACTGGCGACGTCACTGTACCAATAACCGGCCGTTATGTTTGAAGACTGATTGCAGACGAATGAGCTCTTCACGGCAATCAAAACTCTTTGCCGAACTTGATAAAACCAAGAGTGGGGAGGGGTTGTTTTATTGCCGGATAGAGTCGAACGTTCCATGTGGCCGTGTGATAACGGAATTCGGCGTTGGGCCGAGAAAACGGCCATAGAGACCCCATTTATCGTCACAGTGTGAAAATTATTTGATGTGTGAGAGTGAGACTAAGAAACTGATAACTGCAGACTCAAGCTGGCACACTGACAGTTATCATCATATGGTTTGAAGCGGAACATGATCGCACAACTCAACAATGCGTGTCAAACATGATTCACCTGCATGCAGTGCGTCACAGTGACTCGAATGATCACACCATAGACTGTACTACTGTCAGTTAATTTAGGGCCCAATGCTATAGCCTAGGTCACGCGAAAGATCGTTACAGAAGGGGAATAACTCCATCGATCATTCAAAACCAGTGCGTGGTGCTTTGCCAGCCCAGTTTAGCAATATGTAGCAATGTATGCATTACAAAGTTGCCTAAATCCTAAACAATGTACCGAAGAATAACTATTTTATAAGTCACGCCCAGTAATCTAGTGTCCACGTGGAGCAGTTGTTTGCAGGTTATAATTTATTCCGGAATGCCCTCCCTTTATATGCCAATGCTGGAACGCCCATTTTTGTCTAGTCCGCTTCGAACACTTGATTGACAGATAGAGTGCGAAACGCTTTCGCAACACGCCAGTTATATTACGTGCGCGGGGAAAGGAGTGACAGTGTATTTTATTTACTGTCAAACATTTTTGATCATGTTGATCTCTGACAGGTCTGCATGGTATGTACACTTTCAATGTATATAAAACCCATCTCATGTTTGCACATTTTTCAAGCCACGCCCTGTCTTCTCCATGACCGCGTGGACCTGTAAGGGCATTTCTATATAAATTCGTGGTCCACTGATACGGAATAAATGCCCAGTGATACGTCCAGGGCTTAACTGAAAAAAAAGTGATGCTTCGCCAGCTATTAACTCATGATACAGGCCGCGAATAGCTCTATGAAACTTAGCTTGTGCTTAGCTAGCAGCCCATTTTATACTACCCATTTTATGGCAAAAATAAATGATAGTTTTATTATTTTATACTGATAAAGCTCCACAGTACATTCACAACTCAGTATAAATCACATGAAAAAACCCCAAAACATTCACACATTGCCTCTTCTAATTATCGGGTAAACAACACTACGGGAAACATTTTAAGAAAAGGAAAGGAATTGAGTTTCAACAGTGTACTCGTTTTCCTATGTCCTATTCACAACTACCCAAAGTTATTGGATACAAGTCACTGAAAAATGGGATCTGAACCCTTGGTCTGTTTGCTTTCAAAATTTATAGCTTATAATTCTCAAATTTCCTTTATTCCCATTACCAGGGGGAAGTTGACTATTTCTTGACCAGTTTATTCATTTGGTAATTTTCTGCTTTTCATACCAGTACACCAGTACTGCCAGCCTTCCATACATACCGTACATGGCATATAGTTAAATTTTGAAGTCATATTTATTGATCTGTCAAGTGATACATCCAGGGATCGTGCAATAATTTTATGGTCACTGATACATCCAATTGTTAATCAAAATAACAATGACTTAGTAAACCATCTTCAGTTTCGGTTTCATTGATTGTTTTGAAGTATTCATACAGAATTTCGATACTTATATCTTTGTTAGATTTGGATTTATTATTTATACTATTCAGAATCTTCCAGTAATCTTTCGGATGTTTAGACCGCATAGCATGAATTTTCTACGATGGGCATAAATAAATTTGTTCATTGTTTTCTTGTAATATTTACTAGCTGTAACTAAATTTTCTCTGCTTTCGTAATTCTTAATTGTTTCTGGCATGAATGCGTTTTGCTTGATGACATTTTTTTTTGTTCTGGCTCGAAGGCATGTCTTAACTACTGTGATTTCTATCACTTTGGACGCGGAAGCTATAGGTATAGCATTTGCACTTTCAAAAATGGTTGTGAGTTTTTCTGCTATGTTGGATTCTTGTGTCACATTAACAGCGTCAACAGACATTAACAGGGCTCTGAGCTGTCCTAGATCTCGTTTTTCTACGCTTTCGACGAACGAAATTTCATCAGCCTCATTCCATTTTGTTTTTGCCTGTTTATGTTTATGGGTGGTGTCAGTATCGTCATCATTATCAATATGGTATGAATAGCTGTCCTGGGAGACCGCTGAAGTATTCGATGTTGGCTTTGTGTTTTGTAATATCAATAAGATATTCTGAATAAAGAGGAGCATATTCAATCACTTCAAAGTCAGATACTTGCTGAACAGCCGGGACTTTTCATATTACATAATCAATTGTTGAAGTATATTGCATGTTAAAAGGTACCGTACGTTTTCCAACATGTTTGTCTTTTCCAGCTGTACCGTTTAGAATGACTAATCCGTTTAGTTTACACAGGGTGAGGATTTTTCTATCGTAGCTATTAATTTTTATCTTGTCTTGGGTTGTTATTTCTATTCGCAAGCCAAACTAATTTATCTTATTAATATCATTCAGGACGCTCGTTGTTGTTTCATCTATCATATCTATATATCTATCAAATGTTCATCAATAATAATATAGTCATCCGCTTCTCCTGTCCGCGCACTGAAATCTCCAAGGAGATATAGAAATTCAGTTTCCACATACGGTACCGGAAGTGTTTTAATATTTCTTTAATTTGTTAGAATATGTGATTAATAAACCATTACCCGGTAGTGAATGGTTGGGTGGGCACGAGTTCCTGTTGCTTCAGAGCATTTTGCTGAGAAGAAAAATGAACTTGATAATATCACTTGTCTTTATTGCACCATGTAAAATAAGCGTCCTGTCTGTGTCTTGTGTGGTCTCCTCAGTGTTTTATAGGGTGGATGGAGGGTGTCTGGTTCCATGCGGCTTCAAAGATTTCTTCTTTGAAGTAGCAGGAACGCAACTTGGCTGGGTGGTACTTAGTTGGTTCGTCGCGATATAGCTGAAATATTGTTGAAAGCGACGTTAAACTCTATTCAATCACTCACCCCAAAACAATTGTATACGATTATGAAGAAAATGAGTAAGTTTTACTCATTAAAATGTAAATATCTCAACTATTTTAATTATTTGCCTTCAAAATATAGATAAGGGCTGGTCATGCTAAACAACCAATCAAGTGACAACTGGCCTAACCATTATTTCTTGCGGTAAACGAAAACGTGTTTACATTCTAGCAAGAATGTTACCATCTTCATGGGCGTCGCTAGGATTTTTCAAAGGGGGGTCGATTATCATAGCACTTTAGGCGAGGGTCCAGGGGCCGCCTAGGCCCCGGAAGCTCCGGGGTCCTAGATCGCCGGAGATGCGTTCTAAGCGTTTTCCCGGAATTAAATCTGAACATAATGTATGCAGATTTAGGGTTATATTATACAGCTCTGAGACCGTATATGGCCTGAGATGCATTCTGAGCGATTTCCAACAATTAAACTAACACGTCATTTGTCAAATATCAGTATTATATTTTATTCTCTTGTCATGTTGAAAACACAATAATAACGCTTTGGGCCTATATACCTCGTAGGCTAACCCAGTGGCGTCGGAACGTAATTGAAAGTTGGGGACCACTATCACAGCCCAACAGGCGGGGGTCCAGGGGCCGCCTAGGCCCCGGAAGCTCCGCGGTCCTAGATAGCCGGAGATGCGTTCTGAACGTTTTTCCGGAAATAAAACTGATCATACTGCATGCACATTTATGATTCTATTTTCACGATTTTTTTTTTCTCGCAATTATAAGCATGCATCGATATTGAAAACATCGCACCTCATGCCTTCATCCATTTGACGTTCTAGTTATATTTAAAACATACAAAACGATGACTTATAGTTCTTGGGAGGGAAACCAATATGCCTACAGATACGATTCATTCACACAGAGATAAAACAAGGAAATCCTCACAGCCCAACAGGTGAGGGTCCACGAGCCGTTTAGGCCCCGGAAGCTCCGAAGTTCCAGATCTCCAGAGACGCGTTCTAAGAGTTTTCCCAGAAATAAATTCGAACGTAATGTATGCAGATTTATGATTCTATTTTCACGTATGTTTCGCATTTATAAGCACTCATCGATATTGAAAAAATCATACTTCATGCCTGAATCCATTTGACTGTTTAGTTATATTTATCACATAAAAAGAACACATAAAAACCGATGACCTTTACATGATGGAACATTAGAACCAATATGATAGCGATTCATTTACACAAAGCTAAAATGAGCGATCGTCACAGCCTGACAGGCGAGGGTCCAGGGGCCGTCTAGGCCCCGGAAGCTCCAGGGTCTCCGGTTGCCGGAGATGCGTTTTACCCGTTTTCTCGGAAAGAAATCTGAACACAATGTATATAGATTTATGGTTCTATTTTCACATTTGTTTCGCATAAACCCGCATCGATATTGAAGAATATGCCGGACTCCATTTGACTTCCTGGTTTGACACAAACAAAACGGGCCTTTTACACACCACTACACGTCTTGGCACTCTATCTGTAATTTTTATGTTTTTTTTTTATTTTATGTTTTTATGCTTTTTTTATTTTGTTTTTGTTTTTTGTTTTTTGTTTTTTCTTTTGCTTTTTCTTCTGTTTTTTTTTGGCGCGGCCAAGGGGGGGTCGTTCGCACCGGACGATCCCCCCCTAACGACGCCCCTGATCTTCACAACGTCAAGGTTTATTTCTGAGCCGAAGGCGAAAATAGAGATATCCCTGGTTTTAGCGAGGATGCAGTGTTACTGGTTCAAGTTTCTTCAAAGCCTCGAATTTATGCCTGGTTGTTCTTATTGCTTTTAAAATTTAGAAAGTACTTCCTTATAATTATCAAAGTTTCCTAATTCTCATGATCAGGGGATAATTCAAATTTTACTATTTCTTGACAAATTTATCCATTTGGTATTTATTTTCTACTTACATACCAGTACATTATTAGTTATTCAGGTTTCCCCCGGGTGTATGGAAAGTTACGACCTTCACTGAAACTCATACACCCTGAGGTGTCCCTCAAACCTTTTATCTTTATAGCAAAAATAGTGAAAAAGAGTTATCACTTAGAACCAACGGTACAACGGACAAATTCAGCGGGCCATTTCGATTACGAAACTGTCCGCATTTTGCTACTGCGCTGCCAGAGACGCGCCACAACACATCAGTGCATTTCGATCTTCCGTCACGCTGGAATTCATGATTTACAGGATCATTATTATTATTTTGTATCATGGTATAAAATCGCCAAGCCTGCCACAATTCGTATTTACAGGATGCCTGTAAATAATATATACCATGGTATAAAATCGCCAAGCCTGCTATAATTCGCATTTGCAGGACGCCTATATTATTTTACACCATGGTATAAAATCACCAAGCCTGCCACAATTCGTATAAGGATGCCTATCATGGTACAAAATATTTACAGGCATCCTATAAATTCCATGGTATAAAATGACGAATTGTGGCAGGGATGACCAACCATAACCAACCATAGCCTTGTAACGGAAAGATAAAGTAACCGTTATATTAATCCAGAACAGGTGTATTTGATACTTAATTGCGGTGAACGCAAACAATTTTTTTATAAATAGAGTGAAATTAGATGTGCACACAGGTGATAGCTAAATAATATATAGCTCTCCCGAGTATGAGGGCTATAGGTCGGCCCCAGTCACCTCCAGCGAGGGTTTTAGATAATTTTATTACGAATCACCCACCTCTGAAACTTCCGTACATCTAATCTCTATCCCCTCCTGCGCACTATTTTAAAATCTTGCGCACTATTGTGAAATAGTGACGCATATATCGCCGTCTGAATTTTCCAGTCGAAAACTTCAACTCTCTACGCGCCATGTTGGTGACGTCACGGTATATGTGTGCTGGAGCGTTTGCAATTGAACATGGCGCGCGAAGTGAAAGTCGTCGACTGGAAAATTCAGACGGCGATATATTCGTTACTATTTCACAATAGTGCGCAAGATTTTAAATAGTGCGCAGGAGGGGATAGAGATTAGATGTATGGCAGTTTCAGAGGTGGGTGATTCGTAATAAAATTATCTAAAACCCTCGCTGGAGGTGACTGGGGCCGACCTATAGCCCTCATACTCGGGAGGGCTATACCTCATACTCGGGAGGGCTATATATTATTTAGCTAACAGGTGATACTTAGTATTTCTTTTTATAATGTTGAGTGTGCCAATTTGATAATTCAATACTATAAATATACACGGATATCATTTTTGCAATGTTAACATAATTGCTATCTAGCGGCGAATGTTATCAAACGTGGAAGATTTTATGTGGCATGATTATCGTTTAAAATAATGTTTTAAACTGTAAACTGCTACGATTATGACGTTAAGAAGTTAGATGAACACCTCTTCCAACCACCTGGCACGCCTTTTGAGTGATACGGGATTACTTGACGACTCTTCCCTCGGACATTGCGATGGCGGAATTGAAAACCCCGCCAGATCAATCCAAAATGGCGGCAGGTGGGATAAATAACATGGTCATAAACACAAACGATGTTGTCGTTCCAGGCCAGATGTTATTTAATGATGGCGATGTACCGAAATCAGAAGCAAATGAACATATTCATGCTTTTAAGCTGAATCGCCCAAAAGCTTTGAAAAGGAAAATGAAGTTGAACAACGATGCTCTC
>JAVTVY010012242.1:0-51976 GCA_036873755.1 Hanleya hanleyi | reverse complement strand
AAAGTTTTAACCGCGGTGTGAAAGTTTTAACCGCGGTGTAAAAGTTTCCACCGCGGTGTAAAACATTCCACCGCGGTGAAAAGTCACGTGATGTCATTCAGCCTCGCTTTCAGTTTGTCGCCATTTGCAAAGTTTATCCGGTTGCCTCTGGATGTGTGTACGACAGCCAAATCACTGAGTATAAGGGTAAGATTGATTCTTGACGTTATATTATCAATTGTTTTGGATTTGGGTTATTTACTGCTTCTCATCGATACTCCTAATACTTTCTAGTAGAGCTATGAGGCTACCAACTGTCGGTTGTATTGAGAGCCGTAACTAAGTTGCGAAGTAATAGCGTATCAACTTCTTTTCACAAAAATCTTGTAATTATACTACATATACAATTCTTTTGTGTTCGTATTTGCAGATCGATTTCCCTATTCGTGCCAATATCACCATGAAACGTTCCGTGGAGGAGGTAAGTGTATAGTGCTGTATTAGCAAATCTAATAGCATCACCTAACGAGGGGCTAGTAATTGTCTATTCCGGCGTAAAAGGCTCACCTATCCCCTAAAAACAACCATTGCATATGGATGGATGGGAACAGCTGGGCCTAAGCGACGGCCTATGAAAAATTATGCCCTTGTCTAAATGCGAGCATGGAAGTATATAGGGTTTGGGTTAGGGTTGGTGTAGATTTTAGGGTTAGTTTCAGAGTTAGGTATGGGTTGAAACATACACGGGGACATTTTTTCCGGGGGACAGGTGAGCCTATTGGCTGATATGTCGGAAAGCTGTATAGTTCGAATCAGCTGTAATTTGGTAAGCATTTATTTTGGACATGTTTCATCGTTATCCGACTTTTCATTCGCATCAATCGCGAATCTGATATTTTTCACGTCTGTTTACTTCCTAAATCATATTATTTTTGGATTACACTCTCTTCGTGTAACACAGATACTTGTGCTGGGTGCTGATTTTGTGATTTATTGTCTAAAGTGATAATCTGAATAATTTTATGGCATGTTGGACAAATTTGGGAATCTGCTGGTAATACAATTACCAAGCTTGTAACTGGCATGTTTAAACTAAGCCATAGCTTCATGTGTGATTTCCCCTACACGGTAATTAATATGGTAAATAATCAGCAGATGACACTGTCAACATGTACGGTACATTTAACGGTGAGGCTAAATTGCAAGTAACGATCCCCGGAAACTCAGCTCAGCTGACATTTACGCCAACACCTGTAAAATATATTTACTCTGCTGATATCCTCATACGGCCCATGGTTACACCATTAATGATGATTCATCGGAGTGGGGGTGGAGACGCACCACACCAATCAGCCAGATGGGTGAAAAGCATTCGAGTAGGATCATATCAACGCAAATCCGAGATTTATATCCTAATTAGGACATAATATTTCCTAATTGGGACTTATTATCTCCTAATTAGGAGAAAATTATCTCCTAATTACGACTTATTATCTCCTAATTAGGACTTATCATAGCTGTGTGCATAACGATTGGATTGGAAATTGGCGAATATGTATGGAAGAAGGATAAGGCCGTTTCGAAAACTCGCTTCCTCGCCTTTAACTTCATAGGGCGGAGTTGCGGAACACTGAAGCGACAGAGCGAGACTGCGAGATATTTGAGACAGCGAAAGAGGGATGCAATAGAGCGAGAGAGTGCAGCGAGAGAGAGACTAATTGACCTCGCAACCTGGCTCCCGTGCTTTGTTCTTTGGCAAGATCGCTCCCCGTTGCAGTCCCACTGTCTCGCTCTCTCGCAGCCTCACGGTCTCGCCAACTCGCTACATGACAAAGTTCAATTCTCGCAATCTCGCTGTCTCTCTCTAACTCACGATTTGCAAATTTACCAACTTGTACACTATTTTCCCCCATTTTATCATTATACAACACAAGTCTTACAAGAGCGAGGTAGCGATTTTGCAAGGTTAAATCAGTTTCGTTCCCTCGCTCCCTCGCTTTCTTCTCTCTCCATCTCACAATCTTGTAACCTAGCTCTGTCACTTCGCTCTCTCGCACTGAGGTAATGAAAGCGAGGGAACGAGGTTACGAAATGGCCTTATCCGGCTTCCATAAATACATATATGCATACCGGTTTTGTCAAGATAAGTATCATCTTCGGAAATTTGCAGTCCGAGATTTACCTCCTAACTCCTAATTAGGAGATAATAAGTGCTAATTAGGAGATAATTTTCTCCTAATTAGGAGATAATATGTCCTAATCAGGAGATAATAAGTTCGAATTAGGCGATAATTTTCTCCTAATTAGGAGATAAGTCCTAATTAAGAGATAATTTTCTCCTAATAAGGACATCTCCTAATTAGGAGAAAATTATCTCCTAATTAGGAGATGATTGTGATCGGTTGTTACCTCATTTATCAGATATATCGCGAGTAGTATGTAAAGCACCGTAACCCTCAACTTGACCTTGGGCCAAACCACTTTTATACGGGAGGGATGCAAGGTTGTTATGCAAAGAATGGTTTACCCACAAGGAAAGGCCAAGGCCGCTGCTGTTCCGGCAAAGGTCACTTCCGGTCACGTGACCCCGGGGGATGTATTCCTCCACGGTTATGCGGTCATGTCCGGTGGTGTTGCGTTCATGTCCAGGGAGAGGCCTCCGCGCACAGAAAGTAGTCCCTTTTCAACGAGACTCCAAATACGCGGGTGGTCGCTTCCCCTTGCGTCATAATACTATGAAACAGATAAGAGAAGAACAACAACAACAAGAATGACTGGTCACTCATTTTATTTTCCCCTCCAGTACATCATACCCTCGCTGGGGGAGCCGCGTTGGGTATATTTACAATTCAAGCAGGCTTGTTCAATCAGAACCCGTCCTTTGAGAAAGTTCAATCTTTGTTGGGTATGGCCTAAGCATCGTCGGGCAGGCCAGGATACAGTCCAGGCAGCATGTTCTGAAACAGTTGTTTGCGCATTCTGATCGCATTTTCCAGAGCCTCGGTGGGTGGTATCCTCTTCCAAGTGACGCTTGGTCTTCATGATGGACCTGTGCGTGTGGTCGCCATTCAGCACGGGGATGGGGCAGTCGGGAGCTCGGAGCTCCCGCATTCACTCACTCGGTCACTCACTCACCACCGTTAGGGCGTTACTGCGTTGAGGGCATCACTGCCTTAAGAAGGGTGTTGGGCATGTCTCACTCCCGGAGCTCCGGAGCTCTCGGAGCAACGGAGCTCGGAGCTCGAAGCTCTTGGAACTCTCGGAGCTCTTGCAGCTCGGAAGTGACATCATCGTAGCATGCGTACACACCTGTGGTGCATCCTGTACCCTATAGCCCGTAGATAATTTTCTCCTAATTAGGAGATAATAAGTCCTAATTAGGAGATAATAAGTCCTTAGGAGATAATTTTCTCCTAATTAGGAGATAATAAGTTCTAATTAGGAGATAAATCTCGGATTTTTTTTCACACTGGCACTAATACGCTTCCGTAGGATACCGCTGAATAGAGTTACATAAATACAAGTTCTCCTTCGAGCCCGGATGTGCCTGCTTCTCCTCCTCCCTCCCCCCCCCACCGCAAACCCGCCTTACTGGTTCTCCCTATCGCGCGCCATTTTCCCAAGATATTTGCTCGATTGCGATGAAACTTTTCACACATCATCGGACTGACCAAGCCGATATTGAGTAACATTGATTATTCCGTAGATCGTTTCATGTCTGAATAAACATGCGCAAAGTTTAAGTCGGTCGCATTTCAAAAGTTGCAAGAGAATTTTTAGCAGCATTTTGGGCAGACACACGGTCGCTTAATCACAAAGTTGATACTTTAATAAGATGTCACAACGATGGTTAATACAAGGTGTATCCATCATGACACTGTATCACTTGCCTCGATCGAGCTCGCATCATATTGATAATCTTGACATTTGCGACTTTTTGTCATCGGCCTTATCATTAGGATACGAGTTCGACGCCGAAATGTAATGCTATATTTTGATTAATACACGTGGTATTAACCATTGTTGACTGTTGTGACACTTTATGTTGGCTTTGTGATTAAGTGACCGTGTAGCTGTGAAAAATCGCGATTAAACTGTTCTTGCAACTTTTGAAATGCGGCCGATTTAAACTTTGCGCATGCTCATTCAGACATGAAACTACCTACGGAATAATCATTATTACCCAATATTGGCTTGGTCAGCCCTATTATGTCAGAAGTTTCATCGCCATCGAGCAAATATCTTGGCTTTTTGAGGGGAATTTACTTTTGTTGAAGTGTTTATATTAGACTATATTATGCCATGCTATACTGCTATACTATGCTGCTTTACTGTTTCAAAAAACGTTAAAGCGTCTGAGGCTTGCTGCCCGCAATTAGAAGCGTTGAAGCGATTTCACCGCTGAGCTTCGAAGGACGTCTGTCGCTTCAGCGCTTCTGGTCCCATTCAGCACGGGGATGGGGCAGTCGGGAGATCGGAGCTCCCGCATTCACTCACTCACTCGGTCACTCAGTCACCAGCGTTAGGGCGTTACTGTGTTGAGGGCATCACAGCCTTAAGAAGGGTGTTGGGCATGCCTCACTCCCGGAGCTCCGGAGCTCTCGGGGCAACGGAGCTCGGAGCTCGAAGCTCTTGGAACTCTCAGAGCTCGGAGCTCCTCGGACACCTCGGAAGTCACATCATCGTAGCATGCGTACACACCTGTGGTGCACTCTGTACCCTATGGCCCGTAGATAATTTTCTCCTAATTAGGAGATAATAAGTCCTAATTAGGAGATAATTTTCTCCTAATTAGGAGATAATAAGTTCTAATTAGGAGATAAATCTCGGATTTTTTTTTCAAACTAACACTAATACGCTTCCGTAGGATGCCGCTGAACAAGTTCTCCTTCGAGCCTGGATGTGCCTGCTTCTCCTCCTCCCTCCCCCCCCCCCCACCGCAAACCCGCCTTACTGGTTCTCTCTATCGCGCGCCATTTTCCCAAGATATTTGCTCGATGGCGATGAAACTTTTCACACATCATCGGACTGACCAAGCCGATATTGAGTAACATTGATTATTCCGTAGATCGTTTCATGTCTGGATAAACATGCGCAAAGTATAAGTCGGTGGCATTTCAAAAGTTGCAAGAGAATTTTTAGCAGCATTTTGGGCAGGCACACGGTCGCTTAATCACAGAATTGAAACTTTAATAAGATGCCACAACGATGGTTAATACAAGGTGTATCCATCATGACACTGTATCACTCGTCTCGATCGAGCTCGCATCATGTTGATAATCTTGACATTTGCGACTTTTTGTCATCGGCCTTATCATTAGGATACGAGTTCGACGCCGAAATGTAATGCTATATTTTGATTAATACACGTGGTATTAACCATTGTTGACTGTTGTGACACTTTATGTTGGCTTTGTGATTAAGTGACCGTGTAGCTGTGAAAAATCGCGATTAAACTGTTCTTGCAACTTTTGAAATGCGGCCGATTTAAACTTTGCGCATGCTCATTCAGACATGAAACTACCTACGGAATAATCATTATTACCCAATATTGGCTTGGTCAGCCCTATTATGTCAGAAGTTTCATCGCCATCGAGCAAATATCTTGGCTTTTTGAGGGGAATTTACTTTTGTTGAAGTGTTTATATTAGACTATATTATGCCATGCTATACTGCTATACTATGCTGCTTTACTGTTTCAAAAAACGTTAAAGCGTCTGAGGCTTGCTGCCCGCAATTAGAAGCGTTGAAGCGATTTCACCGCTGAGCTTCGAAGGACGTCTGTCGCTTCAGCGCTTCTGGTCCCAGAAATAGAAGAGAAGGAGTGGACCCGAAACGCTGAAGCGTGTAAGCGTGTTGGCGTCCAACGTCAATGTATCGAAGCGTCACTCGTAAAAGCAACCCTATCACAGAGACAGGGTCATTCGTCATCCAACTGGCGTCATGGGCTTGACGTGCACCGAGTATGGCCGAACGTTCACTAGAAACTGCGATATATGAAGAAGCACCAGATGAATAGGCAAGAGTATGCAGAGGTTCATGATCTCGCTGATGAGGAGAGTCATCAGTCTGAGAGCCCAGCCGTTGACAGCGCGTCGATTGAAGCGGACCGCATTTTCCATGAAACTATTCCGATACATACTGATAATATCGAGGACGAGAGGGAGTATTCACGAACCAAACAGCCAGGGCCATCCATGAAATGCATAACTTGTTTCCGCTGAAACAAGCGTACACAGATCTATCAAGAAAACCAAGCGCAACTTGGAAGAGGATATGGGTCTACCGCCCAGAGAGGCCCTAAACAATGCAGTGAAAATACGAAAACAATTATTCAAGGACATGCTACCGTCAGAGTATCCCAGAGGAAACGACGCCTAATACAGAATACTCAATGTTACACCTTGATGCTATGAATTATAAACACACCCATAATGGCAACCTGCTCACTGATCTGTATTTTAATGACTTTTCACTTCAGCCTTAAGTAACTCTTTAATACTGGAGACCATATTCAAGCCCGCGCCAGCCTTTTCACTGGAGATCATGTCATGAATATATAACCCTCAAATTTCGGTATTTGTGTTCATGGTTTGGCTTGGATGCCAATCTGTTTGAGTGTGACAAGCGCTAAGTTAACTTATTGAACGCCTCAGGTCCCAGAGGTAGAGGAGGACGGGTGAACCTGAAGCGTTCAAGCTCTGAAGCGTTCAAGCTCTGAAGCATTCAGTCGCAGGCGTCAATGCGTTAATCTGCGATTTCGCTTCATGGAACTCCGTACGCTCCGGTCCAGTCGGAGATTTCACCCGTTACACTATCGGAACATCTCGTTTAATGAAACCCCCATGTATCGCGCCCCGCTGGTTCTCTGCATCATGCTCCATGACTGGAGCGCATGCGTACTCGATCCTCCATTGCGAATCCTTTGCTCCAGGGATCTCGTTTAGTGTACTCCCATGTTTGTTACTCTACTGGTTCTCTATATCACGCCCCACACTGGTGCGCATGCGCACTCCCCACGCAGCAAAGAAGGTCCAGAATTTTTACCCGCTGAAGTCTCATGACAACCGAAATTGGTCCAGGTACATCTGTCACCCCGGCGCAACCGGACGTTGGTACTGCGCTTGCGTGAAGTACTCTACCCAAAAGCGCCCCAAAAGGGAATCCAATTTCCACTTTTCCTACTATTTTTCTGTCTTATACAGACGAGAAGAATCGTGTAATATTATTATTTCCCATCATAAATGTGGTTACCTTATTATTTCAGATTTGTACATTTCTCAGTGAAAATGAGGTGGACAGAGGGACGGTTTTGCGCTTTCGACAGAACAGAGTAAGTACACTATATAGTGTGTGTTGAGTTGAAATGGGTATATCATTAATAATTGTATTATTATCCTTCAGCAGAATATCCATATAATTGGTTTTCCCTGAATAGAAATTTGTCTTCAGATGGTTCCAGTACTACTCTCTTTTGTGTGAATGACTTGCGATAAGTTTTGCTGTTGCCTTTCGTACAGGTCCATGTATAGGTAACCCAAGCCAGAGCTCAACTTGAAAATTGCTTCATGTCCATGAGATTAGATACACTTAACGGATTCATTTCATATTTGGTATTTTCCAGTAACTATTTCTTCACGAGACGCCGCATGGGATTAATATATTCCGAGCAGATGTGGCGCCAATTGAGATTAACTTAGAATTTTAAATTAATTGTGTCCCCTTTTGCCCACATCTGGGTGTAAAGATTATCAGAAATATCTCTCACGTCCAAAATAAATTACTACAACCCAATTAAATTACGCGTACGATAGCAGTAAGTTCTTGGAAGGCACTCCACTTTTCCCCATCTTCATTTTATCCAGCAATTTCTACGTTCCCACTTCGAACTTCTCTTGATATATCTGGATCCCTTCAATGTTCAAATAACTTATAAACAGACACGAGGCGTCACTGACCTCGAAAACATTTGAAATTCGAAATGGGTCGCACAAGAGCGTTATTGATTGGCTGACCTAATTAGCGGGCACCATATTAGGAGGAAGGACGCCACTAATAGAGGATGATGTCACTCTATGTGACTTCACTCGCAATCGATGTGTACGTTCTGATTGGTTAGCTGGTGAAATCGTTAGCTGGTGAAATTTACACCTCGAATTTTGAACGCTGAAGGGGTGAGATAAATCAAGGCAGGTTCGAAGTGGAAACGTAGAAATTGGCTGGATAAAATGAAGATGCTTTTCCCCAGTAATTCATATGATTGAACTGTAAAACTAACATGACGGGTAATCACCGAAACTGTATTCACTCAAAGCGCTTTCACATCTTCTAGATTTACCAAAAGCATGTTTCAATTTGATAGAGTCAATGGTTTGGTATATCGCCGTTTAGCTGGCCATATTAACAATAGGCAGTATAATTATTCCATTGTACTATAGTTCTCTTGCTAGTTGATCCTGTTGGCACTTGATATTAATCCGACCTACTTCTGTTAATAATTAATAGCAAGTGCCAACAGGTTCAACTAGCAAGAGGCCTATAGTACAATGGAATAATTATACTGCCTATTGTTAACATGGCCAGCTAAACGGCGATATACCAAACCATTGACTCTATCAAATTGAAACAAGCTTTTGGTAAATGTTCTGTAACCCCTGACAACTTACGGCTATGTATGTTTTGCTCGCTTGTGTATTCCATAACTCACTGATCAACATCTAGAAGATGTGAAAGCGCTTTGAGTGAATAGAGATTCGGTGATTACCCGTCTTTTTTTTATTCGTATAGTGTTTTTTCTTGAAATATTTTACCACACACAAAGGCAGTTTAACTGCATTTTATTCCTATTGAAAAGTCCATAAAATGGACGGAACCGGTTTAGCAGTGCAATATGCAGTTTAGCTCAACACTCTACATTTTGTGTAGTTTTATTTCTTATTGAAAAAAAAACAACAACACAAAACTAGTAGTATATGCTGGGGTTACTGGACTAATATATTCTTCTCAACCGGTGTCGTCGTTTCTACGACTCTTCAGTATTAATAGTAATAATTTATTGCATTTCCCCAGAATATATACATAGGTTTTCGCTTCTTCTTAGGATATGCATTACATATTATTGGTTCACATGGAGTTTCAACTTATCGGTGCAGCGGTCTGGACTGCACGAAGGACACAAAATCCGACGGAAGAAAAGGGGGAAAAATAAAAATACAACTAACAATAGGTTTCCAGCCCTTGGATTGGAATCCTAAAAAGTAAACTGCCAAAACGGTCGCATAGCTCTGATGCGCATTTCCGCTGTTTTACTTCAGATTCTTCAGAGAGCAAGTTCTCTCTTTATATATATCCATTGTTTTCGTACAGGTCGATTCGGATGCCGTGAATGTCCTGACACAGGAGCAACTATCGTCCCTTGGTCTCGTGGCATTAGGAGACAGAGTCAAGCTACAGAATTTCTGTGGGCATGGCCATTTGGTTCCACCTGCGCAAGAAAGCGAAAGAGAAGATGTGGCAATAAGTCAACCCTTCCTAGAGGGAAGACGAAAAAGGCTTTTAGCCCAGATTAGGAATGGAAAATCTCAACCAGACCCAAACAAACAAGAAACCTGTCGACAAGGAAGGCCAAAGAAAACCACAAGAGTGATAAATGTCGGTGTTCGAATACTGACCAGTTCAGATCTGGACGCAGAAGGTTGCAGGAAAGCCCAAACAGTTAATGCTCCCCTTGGGGATAAAAACTGTATCGCCATAGAGTTTCCTCTCGACGCTGCTTATTTTACTTTACAAAACAAGATACAAGATTCAATCTTCGTGGATGGTAAAAACTCCATAGTTGGCAACGTCAGTGACTACCATTGCGAAGTTGTCAACGGTAGAAATAAAGCTTTGGACAAAGAACTATCTTGCCCATTCACACTGGGGAAATATATCATCGAAAAAAAGATACCAGGAGCTATTCGTATATATTTGCTGTGCTGTCCCATTGGCATAGTTGCTCAGTGTAATAGCGGTGAGTGCGACAAAACAGGCCTTGAACATTATAAGACTTTGGTTTCTGGGCAAACATACTCGCAAAAGTCATCTACATGGGTGGTTATGTATTTAAAAACCGTTTGTTTTCAGAAAAGTCAAATCACAGAAATCTCAGTATGTATTTTCTATGCTGTATTAATTACCCAAAACATGGCCTAGTATTGCATTTCGCATATGTTTTATAGCGTCATATATATGCCATAGTACGTTATATTCTCAGACAATCGATACATAGTAGATTTTTTTATTTGTCTGTTCTGAAAACAAACGGTATCTAAATACATACACATAACAAAACATATACTGGTGACAGCTGTTGCATGTATACGGTATGCCAGGAGGAAGCACCTATAGGGGGTATCGATTTTTCTCATCACCCGGCATATGTACAGATTCTTATTCCACCTCTATTACGTATATAATCGATATGAAGTCTGTGTATGGGTAGGTAAGGGCCTATTACAGCATGCATACGTTTTTCTGTGTGTATATAATCAATATCGGGTCCACACCATCATACAGGCGATATCACGTGAGAATAGGTGGAATCGAGTTCAATGTATATTCATGAGTCTTAGCATGAGTAGCTCGCGGGACAATGTGGGTAGCTCGCGTGTCGCCATCTGTTGCGAGCTGGGAGAGCGCGGCTTGGGAACCGATAAGCGCGAAAAAGCCGATACGGGCCGGAAATCCTCAAATGTGGCGTAATCGCCGGAGGTTGCGTGGTCCATGATACCGCTCGTACCACATACCGTTCATAACGCTGTGGTCGAACTCTCCTTTTGTCTTCTACTTGCAATGTAGGATGCAGCTGTAGAGATCAAAGTCAAAGTTCTCGGAATGTCACGTTTCGATATGTCATGATTTGACCTAAAAAGTTACTATCCTTCACCCTCCATCAATATATATGATAAACTTGGTGATGTAGCATTTCATAGCACAGCTAAGAATAACATAGTTCACTGCATTCTGCAACCATCTCCGTCATCTCTACATGACTATTTATTTTATATTGCTGTTCATGCAAGTGCTGCATTCAGCATGGCCACTGTTCCCATCTTGGATTTGCATTTGCCTAATAATACTCTATATCGTGGCGGGGTAATTGGTTTCAAATTTGGGGACAGCCTGACTCACTGAAGAGTATGATCGACTCATGCAGATGCGTTATCCAATTTGACCAATGCTGTCATCTTGAATTTGTATTTCCGAAATGTTGTGGTCTCTTTTTTTTGACAAGGGGAAGGCTGGTATCGCTTGTCACGTAGATGTGTCATCCAATATGGCCACTGACGTCATTTTGCAGTAGCACATCTTGTAACCAGTATCACTATGCACTTTGATAGTTGTCTTTCATATTTCCGACCACTCTTGGGTCAGATCATACCATAGGCCATTGTGTGCTACACCATTGATGATTATCATACCAATTATGATTTGTCAGTTGTCTACGTATTACGAAGTTTAGCTAAAAGATTTGCTGAGCCTGTATATAATCAAGAGGATAAGCTAGAGCCTTATGAATCTCAGAGTTATTACATTCACAGCTGCAATGCCCTACACTTGCTCATGGAATATATCGCATAAAGTATTCAGCATTTAATTTTTTCATGTTTATCTCGAAATTTCCCGATTGAATCATTATAGATATGCTTTGTATTATACTGCCACAGACACGGATGAGTACTTTCCCGAATTTGACCTGGGAACACCGTCTGGGGAGGTTCTAATTCGGCGAGGCAATGTGTCCATGGGTGACTCTCGGGCGTCAACATCAGCTGCCTCCATGGACGTCTCGCCGCCGCCAGTTCCACCAGGAAGGCCATACAACATACAGCGGTCCGTGGTAGTCCTTTGTGTGGGATACATTTACTTGCGGAACCCAAACGCAACTTCAAAACTCCATAGAGAGATATGTTGTTATGACAATTACCAGAGAATAGCATTGCGTAATAAAGCAAAGTAACAACTCCGAAGAATGACAAATAATTCATTTCGACTCAATATTCGCTGTATTATCAGACCATAGATAATATTAGATATATTAATCCAATTATTTTAGGGTGACACTTTCTTGGTAAAGCATAGCATTAGTGCTGAGTGGGTCGCTCCCGTGGAGATTGGAACCCGCTCCCTCAGAGTGTTGAAAAAGTATTCATAGAAGCATTCAAAAACAGAGAAAGAGAGGGGGGGAGGGGGGGGGAGAGAGTTACAAGACCACATTTGAGTGCTCCTCATAGTAATTGTATTTCTGCTGAAATATCTATATATATTGTTATATCTATAGCATCACCTGCAGTTTCTTATTTTATTTATCTGTGCGCTCAACTTCACACTGCAAAATCATCGTCACGTGTGTATATTGAGTCGAAAAGCATTACCTGTCATTCTTTGGAGTTGTAAATTGTTTTGAGATATGTTGTGGTCATCTGATTCCAGTGAAGTTTGGCGATTTGCAGGCCTACATCTAAATATTTCCACCAGTTGTCAAGATATTGCATTTCAACATTTTGAGGTCTGATACGAATTTGTTATTTAAGTGAAGGTCGAAGATGTCACACAATAACTATCACCCTCGCTACCGGGTCACTCCCCTTCTATCCCTTCATTTCTACCGTCGCCAGGATGTGAACTACAGAGTCAGAAAAGTGATAGCTATTCACCATAAAAAAGTGATGACCCATCACATTTCCCACCATCATCAGAAAAGGATGATGGCCATCATTGTTCAGGGGTGATGAGAGACAAGTGCAATTAGGTCATTACCTTTTTAAGTTGTCGAGACCTGTTCATTAACTCAAAAAAGTTATGGATGGACCCTATCACCCTTTCCATTACCTTTGAAGGATGGTAACCAACCCTCGTCACCAAAAGGTTCAAGGGCAAACACTGGCTGCGGAGATGATGAGACGAATAAATGGTGGCATATATTGTTTTCTATGATTCTCAAGATTCTGATTCTTTGGCTTTTCGGCCGCGTTTTGCTCACAGGTTATTGAATATTGTATATATATTTTGCTAGCACTGGTCTCCGGAATACGGTGACCATAGCAACTGGTAGCGAGGTGTATTCCAGGAACTCGACTTGTTAAGGCATACTTTCAAAAGGACTGGTCACACGCGGTAAACGCCATCTTACTGACTTTCATGTCTCAAAACTCACACCAGACTATTTGGGTTCCCCTCTAATAAATGGTCAACGAAACGCATATTGACATTATGAAATATGTACGTCAGAAGATCGCATTACACATTTCACTTTCAATCCACCCTTCCTGCACTCACGCAGACCGCTGGTTGACACGCTTGAATGCACCAAGTTCTTTCCCCTTAGTAGATTTTGCCTGGCACAACAGAGAAATGAGCTACATAAGTTTAGTTATAAATTAGCTATTTCTCAGCTGCACTTCGTCTTCACCGTAATGCGGAAAGCACGGATTGTGCGCGATTTGTACCACTTGTAATTTTATTTGCACCATTGCAGTTTTTACCCCATGCCCAATTTTGTGTTTGGAGGTATTGTGATGGTGATGCACGCCCGCCCGAATGCTCGTCGGCCAGTCCGTCGGGGCGTCCGTTCGTCACAAATTTAATAAATCTCTGGTTTCGTGATACATCATTGTGTGAACCACATCAAGTGCAAAACCACGCTAAAGCCATGGGTGTTAATGTATGAAATAGACTGTTCCAAATATCAATAGCAAAGCGATGGTATGCATACCTACATGTATATATAACTATTATATTCCTTCTTCATTGCCTTGTGTATTAGGTAGCTTAACATGCCACTGATCAGTTCAGCCATTGGTATCCGCTTTGTTGGTCCAGATAACATTCTTATATGCTGACTTATCATATTTCAGAGAATATGCTGATTTAATCGCCTATTCGGATTCCGAAGATGAATTCCAAGCAGCCATTGAGGCAAGCCTTCAAGACACAACGATTGAAGCAAGCTCTCAAGACACAACGGACACTGAAGAGTAAATATTCTCGATTTGAAAAAAAACCTTCTGAGTGCTACATAATCCCAGTTATCTTGGGGGGTAATGTTGAAACTTTTCACAACCCTTTTAAATTTCAAATTCCACTGCCCTTAAACAAAGGAAGACCTTACATTTTGTCTATAGAGGATTTTTATGTCCAGTTTTTGCAAGGAAATTTATGATATATGTTCAGATTTATACTTGTCAACCGCAATGTTTTGAGTGATTATTGAACATTCTATGTGACAGCTTTTCCTGATTAAAAATGATCTTAAAAATGATTAAGAATCTTCCCATTGTGGCGTCAGATTAGCGACCACCCCAGCCGACCTTATTACGCTCCGCACCTAGCGCGCATACGCATTCTATCCTGCTCATGAGCAGTCGACCCATTTTGTTCTAGTGCTGATTCCCGAGACACTCGGAATTGGGACCATTGGATATATATCGAGAGTCAAATTTGCTGTAGAGTTACACCAATATTGGCTCGTTTGCTAATGCACAGAGATCAGGGTAGTTTTCCCTATATTGGTGTTTATACTGACGGATGCGCGCCCTGTGGTACGTTGATGCCGTCAAAACGGGTTGAGACCACCGCCGCGCTGATTGCGTCATGGGAATACCCAAGACAGTTTGAGATGTCTTTCCCCCACACACACTGAAGTGGAAATCCTCGGTGGCAGTTGACGAGGAATTCCCCAAGACACCCACACATTCGATGAAGCCATGTGAAAGAAACTCAGAAATTGTTTATGATTTTGGGAAATCACGCCAAAATTCGATTGAAACGAAATAGTACAGCGAATCCCTTCCTCATGTTGAACTAATGAGAGAACGCATTGACCGACAGTATAGGTCTATACTGTTGATGGTAATGTCTGGAAAGACGACTGGTTCACTCACTTGCACTACCTATGAAACATTTATTTACCCCTCACTAGAAATATAAAGGTTTACCTGAAAAGTGTATGTAATTGTATTTGTGAAACAAATATGAAAAATAACGTCAACCACTTTTGAGAGTGGGTGAAATTCAGCTTTGTTGATGAAGTCACGGTCTTCTGCACAGCTACCGTTGTGTCTGATTGGACGAAAGTTAATATGCTGGATAGCGACCTGAAGTCAACACATGATCAGCGTAGCGTGCACGAGTTAAGTCCCCTCAATAAAAGAATGGATTTCTTTGATATGAGTTGATATGAGTTCAGACTTGTCACACGTCAACGGTTCACCGGAAGTCTCTACTTTGCATGCGCACCTCACGCAAAAGCGCCCCACAAATGAGAGCAAAATGACACTTTCCCTACTACTAGCATCGTTTCATCATAATACTCCGATATACTCTATCGACACACTTGAGATAAGTTTCATTCGACATTGCCACCGCACACTTTCTTTGAAAGTTCGACAGCTTTACGAACGTAGAACCAAACGCCCCGAAATTAAACTTAAACTAGCTCAATTTAATTTCGGTGAATGTACTAAACTGTGATGCCGAGGATTATACTGTTATCACTGGCTCTATAAATGAATACATGAAGATGAATATTGCATCAAAAAGTGACGCAGTCTTTCCTTGGTAGTATTCTTTCAGCGTCAGAAGTGGTGCGTCAGATCGTCGCCAAACTGAATATGGAGAAGAACGCCACGTTGATAAACGTTGTTCGGGGGAAGGTCCTAGATGGGGCATCGAGGGCTATTAAGAGGTCCCGTTTTGACCCCGTATGTCCAATTTCTGTGAAATTTATGGACGACATTGGGATGCCAGAAGGAGCCATCGATGACGGTGGACCCAAGAGGGAGTTTTTCTCCCTAGCCCTTCGAGAAATACAAGATAGTCGCATGTTTTGTGGACCGCAGGGAAATAAATTTATTTCCGCTTCTTACACAGGTAATAACATATTAATTTTAACATCGGCCAATTTGTCCTCACGAGTATTGTCGTAAAGGTCTTTCTGTGTGTGTGTGTGTGTGTGTGTGTGTGTGTGTCTCGTTCTCTCTGCGGCACCCTCCGTGGCCGAGTGGTGTAAGGCGCGTCGCTGTTGACCGCTAGCCTCACACCACTGAACCGGCACGGGTTCGAACCTCACTGTTGCATGTGTGAAACTTTGTTATTTATTTTTGCCCACGGGCGGTGATTCTCTCCGGTTATTCCGGCTTCCTCCATCACTAAAATTAACTATCACCATATGAGTGAAATATTCCTGAGTGTGACATTAAACGCAGGTCTCCTCCTCCTCTTTCTCTCTATCAGGCCGTCCGTTCGTTTTTCTCTCCACTGTCTAACCATCGTCTTTGTTATCACACTATCTCTCGAAGAATCGACAAAGGCTCCTGAATTTATACCATAACTGCATCTAGTCATGAATCAGAATAAAATCATAAAAAATTCATCCCACATATACATCGCACCATAGAGTTTTTAACCTTTCAAATTGGTCACCCTAGACGTATTTCAAATTATTCTGTGGAATCAATTAGAATCAATGTGGAAATAGATTCAATGATGTCAAGATCGAAATGCATATATTTATTGACAAAAATCCTGATGAATCCTATTCTATGGGCCGGCATAACTCAGATGATAAGACTTCATGGATTGAGGGGAGATGGGGGAGGTGGAGCTTGATTCCTGCGGCTAATTGTTCTTTCTCCCAAAATTTGTTTGTCATCATTTCACATTGCATTTCAGACACAGAGAAGGACACCTACTACATCGCAGGGGTGATCATAACTTTGTCACTAGCGCACGGTTGCTCCGCGCCAGTTATGTTTTCGGAAACGATGTTTAGGTGGATTAGCGAAGGCTATGATTCCACGAAAGCTAATCTCAAACTGGAGGATGTTGTCTGCACAGAAACGTCAGAAAAGTTGAGACAGGTATGTAAACTGTGCATCTGGCTGGTGTTAATACCTGCCTGGCGTACTCACCTAAAAGAAATGTCGGTTTGCGCTGATCTTTATCTCCAAACAACGTCTGTAATGAACATAATGAACCAACTGACGATTTGCCGATTGAGCGATCGTCATGCACCAGCGTGCGCAGTCGCGTAACGGTGAAGGCCGTAAACCGGCCATGCACAACCTGGGCTATTATGGAAAACAGTGGGGAAAACAAGCAATAATCCGAATTATACGAAAACAGAGGAAAAATATCAGATAAATTGTCAGATAACAAACCTAGTATTTGTTCGCATCATTTAACTAAATATTAATATTTCTTTCCAATCATTCGAATAAATAACATTTTTGCTCATTTCGCCTGTTGTTTTCGACAGGGCTCAGGTTACATATTATATGGCCGGATTACGGCTTGCGACTTCGCTTGACTGCGCTTAGGATCGCTAAACTGACAAATCGTCTATCACTCGATTTATTTTAACCCTATACATATATATAGGATTTGATTTCTACAAGAACGCTAAACAAGCGTCTAATTCATTGAAATATGCGGTTTGGAGGCTAAGAATGCCCCATGGCCAAGAGTGTCCGGCTTCTGTCTGCTAACACAGCTAGGACACTCTTCTCTAGATATCTCCAGAGGTAGGACACGCTTCACTCAATAAAAAGATATAGGGAAAGGGACGCCTATTCCCGAGACATTCTAGCCACCACACCGGTTCTAAAAAAATGGGCTCTAGGGTAAATGTTTGTTTTCGCTGAAGGCACCGAATTGTTTCTGCTCGAATATGTGGTGAAACTTTTATATCGTAATTAACATGATGTAAATTGAAATCCGAGTGTTCCCTGCGTACAGGGGTGCGGCACTTTCTCGTTAGGGAGCATGTGAACTGTGGTCTTGAATATTTATGAACGGGGCAAAACGGTCCCATTAACATAATTACGATTCTAAAACCATTTGTTGCCAATAATGAGACTCGCCAGAACATTTCTAAACTCATCCACCTAAATTCGCCGCTAAAAGGCAATATAGAACGATTCCAATTTTCTCACGGTTTTGGTCAGCTCCCTTGTTGTGCAGATGTTTGTTCATGGCAAACATTGAACACAATGAACCATGCTGATGGGGATCAAAGCCTATATATGTTTACACCCTCCAGGTCCAGATGCTCACAAACACTGGTATCTGTGTTATGTAAGGTGATTCCTGAGATTTCCTGACATACTCTCAAATTCACAGGCCTTTTCAATACATGGCCAGGCACGAAAACAAATATGGTTATAGTTTGAGAAAGAATCGATCAAAACCATCTTTATCAGGTTAGGGTCAACTATCTCTCTAAAATGGAGGTTTTCGTTTTCGCCGAATATCTTGAAGATTATTTTGAATAAAGAAACGCCCCTCATAGCCGCTTACTATCATATATATGCGAGTCAGATGGTGAGAAGAAAATAAATTGTCGTCCATCGAATTTTCATAATAATAAGCAAAACACGATTGCCCAATTATTATGCAAGTTAGATAGATAACAATATACTTTTTTCTTACCGTACGATGCAGATCTATATGATAGTATGCGGCTATGACGGGCGCGTCTTTATTCAATATTGTCTTAAGATATTCCGCGAAAACGACCTTTATTACATTTCAGGGAGGTAGTTGACCCTAACCTGTTTATACAATGCCTTCCCTTGCAAAACGCTTCAAGCATGAAAAGTGGCGCTCTTTCAAAAGGCTGACGTATGAGAGGGTATCTACCGGTGTGCGAGTACTAGAATCGAAAATTAATCTGTGCATATTATTCTGTACAAACAATAGCTGTTGTGTTCAGTGAAATATACAGCTTAACTAGTTTGTCCTGATTGAACCCCAAACTCACTCAAAAATTGGCCTACTCTCGTTAGTTTCAGCCAGTGAATATATCTCTTCATATTCATCGGGCTGATTACACAGACGATATATTATGCATGCAAAAGTAGATATGCGTGAAGGCGTCAAGAAATTCTTTCAATTGTTTTGCAAATTCTACTCATATTTATTTGATGGTAATATCTGATGGTAAATTGAAACAATTACTCAGAAATGTAAGATGGTACATTTTCCGGCAGGTGAAGAACGCTGCCAGTATGGCTGAATTGTCTGAAGTCATCGACGACATTGGGCCATTGATGCACATGGCTGGGTGCAGTACGTTCATAAGAGATATTAATGACAAGGAGCACATTTTCAGAGCATGTGTAGCCTTTCATGTGCTAGACCGTGTTAGGTCGTGCATGGAAAGGTAAGTAACAGAAATTATTTCTTCGGCATTGAAAATATTTTCTTAAAATTTTAGAACGTAGACTGAAAGATCCGTTCATTCAGTTTTCGAAAAGTACCGTGGAAGAATCGTCAATTTTAAATATTTAATGATCTACTAGTTTTTGAAGAGTATTTGAATATATTCTCAGGATTTATTTTTAAAAATCGACTCGAAAGATAGAAGTGGTCGCTGCCAAACTACTTCAAAAACGGAAAGGTTTGTCAACCAAATTCAGTCGAAAATGATCAAAATTTTCTGTTGTGTCATCTCCATATCTCGGAAACTAATGCAGGAGAGTTCGCGAAACTTTTATGTCCGATCCAAATTTTATCATTTTTTAAAAATCATTATTAAGAAATGGGCTCATCTCACATTCTGGAGTCCCAAGATAATGGTATGGCCATGGCTTATTGAGGTTCCCTACTGCCAACAGGTCCAAGAACCATTAAAGTCAATTTCAAACACTGATTTTTATTTCTTGAAAACTCATTACATATCGTCTCTGCTTATGTCTGATATCAAGAAACTCGATGTGAATCCATATTTTTGAGGTCATTCATGTTGAAAATAAATGTCATAACTTGCCTTTAACGATCCTGTTTGTGAAAATGGGTGTACAGTCCGTGCCAAGTGGCGGTTACTGCGTTAAATACTCAAACATATATGGAAGGATGTTCTCGATTCGTTCACTTGTGTGAATTGGGTATATCTTGTAAATCTTTCAATCTATACTATTAAAAGAGCCAGCCTCAAATGTCCGCCTGTCACAGATGCCGCTGGATAGGCTTTCGCCCAAGAGTAGCTTGGACCGACTGCGCATGCGCGCAGAGTTGTATAGAAATTACAAATCAGGTCGTATAGGTGTGATGCTGTATAGGGAGAAGCAGTGAGGTGAGAGACATGGGGTTTTCACTGAACGAGATGCCTCGGAGCAGGCAATCGCCCTAGGGTAGCTGAGATATCCGTATGTTTCTCTGTCACAGCCCACATCTACCCATGCGTGCAGGTTCTCTGGCTGGAAGCGGGTATGTGTGTGTGGGGGGGGGGGGGAAGAAGTGGGGCGGGGGGTAGCTGTGACAATGGTGGATGACGGGTTGGGTGCTTTGTTAGAAGACGGGCTGATGCGAGGGGGGAGGGGATATACAGCTTTATCTGCTTAGGCGGGAGGGGAGGGGGATAGAAGAGGGGTAGGGAATCAAGGGAGAGATGCGCGAGTCTCTGGCTGCTCGGGGAAAGAAGGGAGAGGAGTCGAGGCGAAAGAAGCCAGAGAGATGCTCGGGTCTCTGACTGCTATACCCCAAAATTAACACGGTGTTGTAGCTGCGCTGGAATTATGAAGAACCGGCCTGAAATGTCCGTATGTTTGACTGTCACAGCCAACACATGAATAGCTTTCATACCCCCAAATTAACAATTGTACAGTGACTGTCACCGTATAATATACTAATGTGCGTTATTTCTCCAATGATAATTTTTCCGGCGGGTATTTGCTAGTATCTTTCGTATTGCGCAACTAAGTACTGTGCGCGCGATACACGCTAGCAGGACAAGTTGACATTGACTTGAGCACATGTTATATCATGTCTCATAACATGATACAGTTTACACTGTCTGAGAGGAGATGCCGTTGGCTATGAAAAATTCATAGCATTCCCATTCTCATTTTAGTGCTAGGTGATTTTCTTGCCATTATACAAGCTTGGTATGTAAAAGTTATGTTTGCAAAAATGGGAGTACGGATATGGGTGAAATGCTGTACATTAGGTTAAGTTTTACTTCTTGCATACAGATTTTTGTTTTTTTCAAATTTCAGCATACTACATGTATGACCATGTATTTCTGCCATCCACTTGGCACATTATTTTAACGGGATTGTGGCGTCTATCCATTTGACGGATTACTGTGCGATAGAAGTCCACGCGGACGCTACCCAATTTTAATTCAATACTTTTAGTTCAAATTTTCAGAACATTACCAAGCGGGGATGTTATATGAAAAGTTGATGAAGTGGGAAAGGATGAACGTTTTCAGGTTGGGGTATACTGCACTTAGCGCATTTTCATGTTTTTGGCATTGTGACTGAACTAAGTTATTGGATTACTGAAGTACGCTTTTATATATTATTGAAAATAACACATACTATTTCTTACAGATTCCTGGCGGGTTTGTCCACTCTGGGCCTTTTGGATTTGGTCAGGAGTCATCCAGGTGCATTCAAAAGTTTGTTCTGTGGGAATTCTAGCCAGACGCTATCCCTGCATGACAAGGACATCGGTGCATTGTTCAAGCCTGTTCTGGCAGCAGAAGGATCCAATAAAAGAAGACAACAGTTAACTGCTCTGTCATACTGGAATGACTTTTTGGTCGACATTGAGGGTAACACATTCAGCCTCATTACGTTATTCATTATAATACCGTCATCATTGTTTTGCCAAAGTCATTCTCTTGTATTCGCTTAAAAACTATGATGCTTCCACAACAGAATGCAAAACGCATTTTTACAATTAATCAAGCTAAACACAGTACATGCACATGTCTTAAATTCTTTTGAGAAGGGTATGATCATTTTCTGGTTGGCTAAGATTGATCAGAGGCATTGGACGGTCTACCTTTGGCTGATGAATGTCGGCTTTACTATACCTGGAGTTAGAAGGTTTGCTGAAGATTTTATCTTTTCCCATTTGTACCTATATTTCTTTTGTTCATTTCTATTGTAGAAGGGGCATCAACGATCACGTTTGCAGAGTTGCTTATGTTCGCAACAGGTTCCTACAATGTGCCTCCTCTCGGTTTTGCTGAAACTCCAACGTTAGAGTTCTTACTGGACGAGGCGGATATGCGCTATCCTTCGGCCAGCACATGCAGCTGTACCTTGAGAATCCCGGTGATTTTCGACGAGTATACCGAGTTCAAGAAGAACGTTGAATTCGGTATTCTTAATGCTGCTGGGTTTGGTCAGGCATAACAACCCCACGAGAGGAAACAGTATTGTGCTGAGTAAGCCAGACACGGCTTTGAATATGTTTTTGGTTCGAATTCTTTATAATATTTTGTTCTATATTACATGTTGGTTCTTGCTTTGGTTCCACCTGTGTACCAGGATTTTGTTCTACCACATCTGGTTATTTGTCTGATACATGGGTGAAACCAAATAAAGAACCAATGTACGCGCCATTTGGTTCCACGTAGAACCAAATATTCTGAAGAACCAAGAACAGTTTGACATAACTTTCTTTACGACAAAGAAGACCTCTGGTTTAACCTTGCTTTTATCTGTATAAAAAAACAATCTCGATAATAACAGTGGCCCATTTTATTCGCCATTGTTTTTCCGGAAAGGGCGTTGTCTTGGTATTCCATACAAAACAGTTGTGATTATGGATGTTATGTAAATGAGTTTACAGGATGGTTCATGTTGGAGTTGTACATGCATAAGCTGTAATTGTTCGTAACCCTAAATGGTTTGGAAACCTTTTGCCAGTGGCCCAGTTTCATATCCAGTGATATATTTGTACCTGAAAATTGCACGTGCATGAGTAAACTTAACAAATAAAAGTCTGAAATATCTGTAATTTTATCCATAAGATAACCATTATATGTCTTGAAACTTTTAGAAATAGAGGACGGGTATTCCGGGTGTTGTTTTCTTGAGCAAACGTAACAAATAAAAGTCTGGAATATCTTCAATTTTATCGAAAATATATTGATTTAATGTGTTGAAGCTTTTAGAAATAGAGGATGGGTATTCCGGGTGTTGTTTTTTTTGCAGATAATTGTATTTATTTTATAATGAGATCTAGTCAGAATAGTCACCATTAATCCCGTATAGACGTGTTAAAGGAGGATAACATGTGAACTGATACCCCAGATCTGGTTCGATTAACAGCATTGTGAATTTTTAAACTTAAAAGTGCTTTAGAAGTGAGCACAGAAATTTGTTATCTTCTTTATTCATATGTGATATCTAAATGGCTCAAATCATAATCCAAGTTAAATTCCAAGTTAGGATGGATTCGTTCAATCACTTAATTATATCATTATTGTTTTCGATGAAAGAAAAGAGAGGTAATTCCATAAGTACAAGGGTACAGAATATTAAGTTAACTGGATAAAAGATGTTTATTTTTTCATGTACTTCTTTATTATTTCAACAACATGCAATGATGGTATGCTTATGCACTGTATGCAAGCTATAACATCGTGAAAGATGATACGGCCATATTATTAGCATCAGTTCAGAAAGACCAACCTGCACGGATAGCTACTAGTTTTTGCAATATGTTGTCTTGATTGATTATGATATAATCTGTATAATAAAGAAATACAATTGGAAAAGTTCTAATTTCCTTCTTGCAAATAAAGATTTGCAAGCAAATCTAGCTGATCTTATGATTCTACGCAGCCAGAAAGCGGCGATGCTCCAGGTGTATATCAAGTGCAAAATCCTGCGTCAGAGATGATGTCACAGTAGTATGTAGCAGTGAGTTAAACGCACATTTGAGGTGGAGCAGTGTCGCGCACGCGAGGTGGAGCGTGCATGTATATCCGGTCACGTGACTACCGTTACAAGATGGAAATACGTCCGATTACGTGACTTTCTTTCAATATAACCGCCGAGGTCAAAGGTCAATCTGAGATGGCGATCGAGAAATGGGGTTTTCATTAAATGGGTTCAGTGGAGTCTAGCCTTCCACCTAGGGAAGTGATGTGGGCTGTGCATGCGCGAAGAGTAGTATAGAAAGCGCAAATAAGTAGGTAGGAGTGTCGCGTGATAAGGAGAACCATTGGGGTGAGAGACATGAGGATTTCACTAAGCGACGTCCCTAGTGCCGGGCATTCGCACGGGACTAGAATAAGGCGACTGCGCATTCCCGATGTCGAATGCGCATGCGTAACAGCTCTGGGGCGCGATAGGGAGAACCAGGACGGCTAGGAACATGGGGTTGTAAATAAAACGGTTCCTGGAGTCAGGTTTTCGCTCGAGGGTAGTGAGTTTGCCTGCGCATGGGCAGGATCGAGTGTGCATGCGCACAAGGTGTGGAACGTGATATGGATACCTTATGGGGCGAGAGACATCGGAGTCGCATCAAACGAATCCCCAGAGCTTGACATTTCCACTAGTCCTGTGGGCCTATTATGATATTAAAGATACGTCAAGTGGTCTAAGGTCATCCACACTGGTCCCATAAGTGGATTGTACATAATATACATGGTCATAAGGTCAACGGTCAAGGAGTAGTATACAAAAGGCAAATAAGAATTGGTTATTACTCATCCAAGGTGATAACATTTGTAGGCGACTTCTGGCGACGCAAGCATTTTGAGACGGCAGTCTTCGAGACAAGTATAGACACGCAGTTTTGATTGGTTATTTGAGTAAATCATTCAGAATGGAGTATTTTTTGTTAACTAATCAGGACCTTAAATCACACCAGTTCGGATGCTGAATTTATCCAGTTCTAGTAATACACCACCCACCCACCACAACCGCGATGGACGCGAGGCGTGAGAAATGTTTCAACTTTACTGTTATCGGACTTTCAACAAGTAACACACGTGTGGACGTCGCGTGTTTTCCGGCTATATCTCCAGTAATAAGTGAGGGTTAGACAAAAGCTAAACGGTGTCTAATTAAGCAATCATAGAGCTAATTGCTGACGGTTAGATGATGTCTAACCATCACTTATTAATGGAGATATAGCCGGAAAAACACGCGACGTCCAAATGTATGTTACTTGTTGAAAGTCGGGTAACAATTTTGTGGACGTTTTAGGTTTTTCGAGTGTAGCTTCAAATCTAGGAAAGGTTTAGACAAAAACTGACCGTTGCCTAAATAAGCGGTCACAGAGCTAATTGCTGACGGTTAGATAATGTCTAACCATCACTTATTAATGGAGATATGGCCGGAAAACACGCGACGTCCAAATGTATGTTACTTGTTGAAAGTCGGGTAACAGTAGCGTTGGACGCCACAGGTTTTTCGAGTGTAGTACCAATACAAGGAAAGGTTTAGAAAAGAGCTTAGCATTGCCGAATAGCTCTCCCTTAGAGCTTTTGGACAATGTATGATATAGCCATGGTGATATTATCGGAGCAGAAGGCGTTCCACAAAAGTCATATTTTTAGTCCTACAATAGGCTGGTGTTAATATCCAACTAATTATTTCCAAATTTAATCATCCTGTTAGCGTAGCAAATTTATAAAACACATTCGGCTTTCAATTTTGGGGTGAAAGTCAAGGTGAATGTCTACCAAAGGGTAGGCCTGTTTGTTGCAAAATATCCATTCCGAAGTGAAGAGGTAAAGGTGTACTTCCAAATTGGATCAAAATTAGAATTAGTTTTAAATCGCCTTCTGCTGCCTTATCATAACTTTGGCTATATCATACATTGTCGAAAAGCTGTAGGAGAGAGCTATTCGGCAATGCTAAGCTCTTTTGTAACCCTTTCTTTGTATTGGTGCTACACTCGAAAAACCGTGGCGTCCAACGTTACTGTTACCCTACTTTCAACAAGTAACATACGTTTGGATGTCGCGTGTTTTCCGGCTATATCTCCATTAATATGTGAGGGTTAGACAAAAGCTAAACGATGTCTAATTAAGCAATCACAGAGCTAATTGCTGACGGTTAGATAACGTCTAACCATCACTTATTAATGGAGATATGACCGGAAAACGCGCGATGTCCAAATGTATGTTACTTGTTGAAAGTCGGGTAACAGTAGCGTTGGACGTTACAGGTTTTTCGAGTGTAGCACCAATGCAACGAAAGGGTTAGAAAAGAGCTTAACATTGCTGAATAGATCTCTCTTAGAGCCATCTCTCTTAACAACACATATCACGAATCGCTAGATTCTTGGTATGTGCTTTAGAATAGGTTAACCAGAAGACTATTCTGTGAAGTCATGTGACGCAGTCAGTATGTCGGCATCTCTTCCCACTTCCCTTATATGTGTTGTAATCCAAGAGATCTCTCTTATCACATGGCCATGGTGATATTAATGGAGCACTCACCTCGACGAAAACGTAATTTTTACGGTCAAGGTCAGATTTGACCGCGGTAATCGTAAAGACTGACCTCGGTACTACCCTAGGACAAGGTCAGAATTGAACTTGACCTTGACATTAACCTTAAAATCGAGTATCGAACATTTGAGTATGAATTTGACCTTGTAAGGTTGCAAGATATGGGCAGATGACCTTGATCTTTTGATATGTGATGACCCCGTGATCATTGCGTTGACCTTTGACCCATGGTCAAAATTTGCGATAATACATTTTGATTGTACTATTGCACTTTTTAGTCCAAGGTCGAAGGTCAATAGGTCAATAGGTCAACTCGATCATAGGACAACGCACGGGGTCATTACATACCAAAAGGTCAAGGTCGTCCGCCATTATCTTGTGACCTTCCGACATAGACAAAGTCATACTCAAATGTTCGACACTCGATTTCAAGGTCAAAGTCAAGGTCAAGGTCAATCCTGATCGCGAATTCGTGATCAGTGACCCCGATAATACTTCAGGACGAAGTTTGATTCAAATCCCCGAAACTTGAGTTTCGACCTTAATTTTTGCCAAGGTACAGGATTGGCTTTTTTTGAAGTCAAAATTCAACCTCCTCCGATTAACTTAAAAATCGGTATATAAGTATTTTTGCTGTCACTGATGACGAATTCGCGGTCAGAATTAACATTCACCTCGATCTTGATCTCAAAAAATTAATGTGAAAAAATTGAATAAAAGTAAGTATTTTTTTAGCATACTAAATGCGGTCATACGTCACTGGTTTTTTGATATGCAATGATCCCGGGACCTGTGCGTTGACATATGACCTTGACCTTGACCTTTGACCCATGGTCAAAATTTGCCATAGTACATTTTGATTGTATTATTGTACTTTTTAGTCAAAGGTCAAAGTAAAGGTCATAGGTCAACGCACAGGTCACGGGGTCATTACATATCAAGAGCTCAACGTCGTCCGCCATTATCTTGTGACCTACCGACTTAGACAAAGTCCTACTCAAATGTTCGACACTCGATTTCAAGGTCAACGTCAAGGTCAAGGTCAATTCTGATCATGAATTCGTGATCAGTGACTCCGATAATACTTTAGGACGAAGTTTGAGTCAAATCATCGAAACTTGAGTTTCGACCCTAATTTTTGCCAAAGGTACACTTATGGGTTTTTTTTGAAGTGAAAATTCAACCTCCCCCGATAGACTTAAAAATCGGTCTATAAATATTTTTGCGGTCACTGATCACGAATTCGCGGTCAGAATTTTGCATTCTGTCAGTCATCGACGCTTATACAATAAAGAATTATCTTATCAAAAGGCCAAAGTCGTCCGCTAATATCTTGTGACCTTCCGACAAGGTCAAGGACATGCCTAAATGTTTGCTTTAGGGAATATTCGGTGGCAAAAAAATTACAAAAAATTCTGAAATTAGTATAAAGCGCGGTGAATACGATTCCGACATCGGATTGAGACTTGGCTTCAACTTTGACCGCGAAAAATACATTGCTACGTGATCTAAGTCACCTGGGTTGGACGCCGCCGTGTTCAGGCTACATCTCGAGAAATAAAAGAGGGTTAGACGTGTTTTCGTTTTCGTGCCCTCGCCTACGCATCGAAAACATCGTCTAACCCTTTCCCTAGAAAGGAGTATTGCCTTCGTAAAACAACAGTCCCTTTTTGTGTTGGACGTTTACCCGGGGTTAGCTAATTAACTTTTGACCCTAACCCTAATAACCAAGGGTTAACCCATTTCTCGAAAGATTTACGCATATTATGTGATCCTCTCATGCCCTACGGCCAGAGGGTCAAGATTTTCCCACAATTTCTTGGTGCACGATGTCGTTTGTCCGAACCTGAGTGAAGGGTTACCATTTTTTGTGAGAACTACGTAGATCGGGTGACCCTCTTGCGCCCTACGGTGAGAGGGTCAAGATTTTCTCACTCCTTCTCCGTAGGGTTAGGCGTCCAAATTATGTTACCTTGCTGGCAAAGTTGGACGTTTCAAGGGTTAAACCGTTTTTCGCGAATTAACCGAGGGTTAACACGTTTTCTGCGATAATAGAGAGCGTCTCGTTAAACCCTAACGTTCTGCGGCCAGAGGGTCAACATTCTTCCGTAACTTCTAGGAGAAAACGGGACGAGACTTTGCCCGTCTCCTCCGTCGTCGATTCCCAAAGGTCGGAAATCGTTTCCCGGGGGTTAGAGAAGACCTTTTCCGGCCTTTCCCGCTCCATCAAACCCTTGCCTAACCCTGCGTTAGGAAAGAAGTTATTAGCCTAAGTCCAACGTCCAAAAATATGTTACCTGGCGTATGTAACGAATAACGTCGGCCGGAGTCACCGAGACATAATTAGGGTTAGGGTTAGGGTTAGGGTTATGGGTTATGGGTTAGGGTTAGGGCTAGCCACCTTTCCAAATCTGGGTGGAAAAATTCCAACCCTAAATGACCTGGGAAGTGACACTTCCAAATCCAAGAGAAAGTTCCATTGGAAGTGTCGTTTACAAGTGGAAATCGACCACTTAGATTAGGAGTCTGGCACATAGGGTTGGAAACTGTCACTTACAGATGGAAAGTGGCGTTTGGAGCACTATGTAGGTCAGCGTTCTGACCTATGTGGTAAAGTAGGTCACATCAAGGTCAGTTATCTAGGCCTATTAAAAGTTGTCGACCTATTTTAGATTGTGCTTTGCCTATACTTTAACATTAGGGCCTTATCTGGAAGTTGTCACTTAGTTCGATTTCGCATTGTTTCGCATTGTTTCGCATTGTTGGATTTCGGATTGTTTTATCACTCGAGGTCACATATGCCCAGCCCAAAATATTTGGATCAGTAACTAACAGGCTAGCATTGACCCAAAAAAATAAATACACTCACAAACAAAAAATTGGGTCAGTAGGTCAAGTCCTACTGTAGAGGGTTATTGATCGAATATTTTGGAAGTTGTCACTTAGTTGGACTTGATCCAATTATCACATATGCCCAGCCCAAAATATTTGGATCAGTAACAAACTAACATGCTAGCATTGACCCAAAAAGATAAATACACTCACAAACAAAAAATTGGGTCAGTAGGTCAAGTCCTACTGTAGAGGGTTATTGATCGAATATTTTGGAAGTTGTCAGCTAGTTCGGACTTGATCCAATTCTCACATATGCACAACCAAAAATATTTGGATCAGTAGCAAAATAACATGCTAATCTTGACCCAATAAAATAAGTACACGCACAAACCAAAAATTGGGTCAGTAGGTCAAGTCGTACTGTAGAGGGTTAGGGTTCGAAATAGTTTGGAAGTTGTCACTTGGGACTTGGAATAATTTCGCATTGTTTGATCACTCGAGGTCACATATGCCCAGCCCAAAATATTTGGATCAGAAACAAACTAACATGCTAGCATTGACCCAAAAAATTAAATACATTCACAAACAAAAAATTGGGTCAGTAGGTCAAGTCCTACTGTAGAGGGTTATTGATCGAATAGTTTGGAAGTTGTCACTTATTTAGGACTTAAATTTTCACTCTTAAAAAATTGTAAAAAAAAAGAGTTAGAGGTCTAAGTCAATTTTGGTTACAGACTCGTAACCAGCTAGGTCCGTACTATTACCACACCAAATTTGGAACGAATCTGAGACCTAAAAAATTTGACTACCCTAACCAGGCGAAATTTGGGTCGAAATTCGAACTTGACCGATTAACCTCAAACTTTGTGCTAAAGTATTTTGGAGGTCAAGAATCACGAAGCCGAGGTTAGATTTGACCTTTAGGGTGACCTTGACCTTGTTATTAATGATCGAAAATTTAGTATGACTTTGACCTTGTCGCAAGGTCAGAAGATATAAGCGGACGATCTTGACCTTTTGATATGTAATGACCCATTGACCTCTGCCTTGATCTGTGGGCTTGACCTTGACCTTTGACCTTGGATTTAAAAACGCGATAGTACAATCGGAATGCCCTATCGGAAATTTGAACTTTAGGTCAAAGGTCAAAGTCAAGGTCATGAGTCGACGCATATGTCAAGGGGTCATAACATATCAAAAGATCAAGGATGTCCGCTAATATTTTGTGATCTTCCCACAAGGTCAAAGTCATACCAAAATTTTCGTTCCCATAATTCGAGGTCAAGGTCAAGGTCAACGTCACATCTGACCGCAGATTCGTGACCTACGACCTCGATATAGCCTTAGGACAAAGTTTGAGGACAATCGGTGAAGGTCGAATTTTGGCCAAAATTTTCGCCAAGGTAACCTTTGGTGTTTTTGAACGTCAAAAATCGATCTTCACCCATTGACCTCAAACTTTGTTCTAAAGTAATATCGGCGCAAATGATTACGATTCTGTAATCAGAAGTGACCTACACATCAGACTTTTTTTTAAAGAATTTTTGAAATGTTGAAAATCGAACGAGCATAGCGAAATTTGAGTCGAAAATTCGAACTTCACCGATTTACCTCAAACTTTGCACTAAAGTATTCTGGAGGTCAAGGATCACGAATCCGAGGTCAGATTTTGAAGATAAATTTTACCTTAATTATTAAATAATTAAATTTATTAAAATCAGTTTAACCCAGGCTTTTATGGACAGACATTTTGACATTTACATTTTGACCCTGGCTTGCGAGATTTGAATTGGAAAACATAAACCCGTACCTCTATGCACAACTACATTTTCTCAGCTATCCATAGAGGTACGAATCATGTTTGTGTGTGCAATGGGTGTCGCAAACTCGCGGTCACAACATGCCAAGGGTCGGCGTTACATGTTGAATTTGTCACTGTATTGCTACATATAGCCCCTGTGGAAAAATGGACCGCCTTCTGCTCGTCAACATAGCTGAACATAAAAAAAAATATTAAATAAAACACTAAGCGATGGGCTTTCATTTGATGTATGGCACGCTTGGATACAAAATAAGGGTGACCAAGAACACTTCGCAACAACCAGGCTGTTAATTCTATTATCGGTTCCCCTTTGTGCACGGATACCACATTTACATTTTGACTCTGACTTGCGAGATTTGAATTGGAAAACAAACCCTTACCTCTATGCACAACTACATTTTCTCAGCTATCCATAGAGGTGCGAGGACGTAGATCACGAATCCGAGGTCAGGTTTTAAAATAATTTTTTTCTTAATTATTGAAAAATTTAATTCATTAAAAATCAATTTAACCCAAGCTTCAATGGGCAGCTTCCAATTCCACTGTTCCGAATTACACTAAATTTTGTCCTAAAGTATTATGGAGGGCGGAGATTAGGAATCCGAGGTCATATTTTAAAATAATTTTTTTCTTAATTATTGAAAAATTAAATTCATTAAAAATCAATTTAACCCGGGCTTCAATGGTCAGCCCCCAATTCCAACGTCCCGAATTACACTAAACTTTGCTCTAAAGTAATATCGGGGTCACTGATTACGAATCCGAGGTCAAAATTGACCTAGACCTCAAACTTTTTTTTTAACGAATTTTTGAAATATTGAAAATCGAACCAGCCTAACCAGGCGAAATTTGAGTCGAAAATTCGAACTTCACCGATTCACCTGAAACTTTGTACTAAAGTATTTTGGAGGTCAAGAATCACGAGTCCGGGGTCAGATTTGACCTTTAGGGTGACCTTGACCTTGTTATTAATGATCGAAAATTTAGTATGACTTTGACCTTGTCGCAAGGTCAGAAGATATAAGCGGACGACCTTGACCTTTTGGTATGTGATGACCCATTGACCTCTGCGTTGATCTGTTACCTTGACCTTGACCTTTGACCTTGGGTTTAAAAACGCGATAGTACAATCGGAATGCTTTATCGGATATTTGACCTTTAGGTCAAAGGTCAAAGTCAAGGTCATGGGTCGATGCATATGTCAATGGGTCATAACATATCAAAAGGTCAAGGATGTCCGCTAATATTTTGTGACCTTCCCACAAGGTCAAAGTCATACCAAAATTTTCGTTCCCACAATTCGAGATCAAGGTGAAGGTCAAGGTCAAATCTGACCGCAGATTCGTGACCTATGACCTCGATATAGCCTTAGGACAAAGTTTGAGGACAATCGATGAAGGTCGAATTTTGGCCAAAATTTTCGCCAAGGTGATTTTGGAGGTCAAAATTTGGTGATTTTGGAGGTCAAAATTCGACCTTCACCCCTTGACCTCAAACTTTGTTCTGAAGTAATATCGGGGTCACTGATCACGAATCCGAGGTCAAAATTGACATTAACAGCCACCCTGACCTCGGAAATTATCCCTGAACGACATTTTAAAAAATGTCAAATTACATCTGCTTCTGTGACCTTCGATGACCTTGGATGGCCTTGATATTAGAACACACCTTTGATTTTGACCTATACTTTTGTGCGGTGACCTTGCATTTGTCCTCAATGCCACCAAAAAATATATAAAATTTGTTCCTTTTTTTTTACATTTTTTATTTTTGTGACGTACATTTTACCTAGAGGTCAGATATGAAAATGTGAATCGAAAGAGAAAAAATACATAATGCAAACATATAAATGTTGTCTTCCAAAACGCTCTAAGTAATTTTTAATTTTTTTTTAAATTTTGTCGAAAATTTCAAAGTCCATTATTTAGGTCAGTTCTAGGTCCATCTCAAGTTGTGGGTCACGTCCAAGTAGAGGGTGCCGAGAACTGTACCACAACTCAAGATCAGAGTCCTAGCCCTCATGGTGAAGATTTTGTGACTTTGTCAAATTTTCGATTTTTTTCAAGGTCACTGTTAAGGTCAGGGTCATGTCGGAGGTCAGACATGTTCTAATATTTGTAGTACATGCCTTATGACCTTTCACACGGCATAGGCCTGAGGTCGACGTCTTATTTTTCGTGACCTCAAAAATTTCCACATTTATGTCACGTGTCGCAATTTAAAGAGAAATTACCCCTAGCACTTTGAAAGTAATCTTATCGCTCCGCCCTTGAGTCAGGCTTTCGAACAAGACCTCGTGGAGTAAAATGCGACAAAAACTTTTGAATCTAGAGCAATTTGACTTTTTGACAAAATAAATATGAGAAAATTTAACCCAGGCTTCAATGGGCAGCCCCCAATTCCACTGTTCCGAATTACACTAAACTTTGCTCTAAAGTAATATCGGGGTCACTGATTACGAATCCGAGGTCAAAATTGACCTTGACCTTGACCTTGAAAAATAATATTATATGTCTCAAACTGCAAAAATAGGTCAAATTTTCTAAAATTTCCGCAATAGCACAACACTAGGGCAAATGTTTGCTCCACAAAATTTGGGGTCATTCGTACGGTTGGCAGCCATTTTTTTTACAAAAAAGTTTTTCTTATGGCAATTGTCACTTAGTTGCAAAAATTGTATTTCCTTTATTTTCGAAAAATTTTATGTTCCGAACGATCTAATGACCCTAAACTATTCCGACCGTCCAGGAGATTTGAAAAAGACCTTCCCGCCGAATTTTGGTTGCCTAGTTTGAAAACTGGGTCAAGGTCACGAAAAAAGTTTACTAGATCGCAAATCGAAATTTAAGTAAAAATGTTCGTTTTTTTTGCCATACGATAGATAAACATGTCTTGAGTGGCTAGCGCGCATGACCTTTCCTAACCCCGGCCTACTTCCGGTTGACCCAGATGTGAAAAGTTTTTGCTAAGTGACACTTCCAATTAACCCTAACCCTAGAAAATGAAAAAAATTAATTCGCGGAAAAAATCTAGAAAAAAAAGTCCTTGACCGACTTCAACCAAATTTGGTGGTAAATTGTACACATTTAATAGCTAGCGATTCTCCAAATTTGGTGATGATCGAACGGTAACTTTTGAATATGATTGATTTTGAATTTTATTTAGGTAACTTGCATTTTGGCGTATTACAGAGTACTCAAAGATCCAAAAGGCCATGTTATGTGACATACTAACCTTACTCATTTTTTTCACCAAAATCGCTCTATCTTCTAAATTTCAAAGGGACAACTTGCGTTTATTGTCGCATTATTGTCGCATTTAGCCCTCTGTCGCACCATAGTTGCGACATTGTTGTGCGACATGCGTATCTAGGCCATACCATATGCTTGGAAGTTGTCACTTAGCCGATTTTTTGAATTTAGCCCCCACTATGTTAAGTAGGTCAGACGGTCACGCGACTTTTGCTAGTAAGTAGGTCAGTAGGTCATGTACAATCTAGCATAAAAAAGACGCTTAACCCCTTGCTACTGCGCATGCCTGGGCGTGTAGAGTGCCATAACCGCCGCTAAGTGGTAAACTTCCAAGTTGGAAGTTGTCACTTAGCCAAACAGAGGTGGCTAGTGTTAGGGTTAGGGGTTAGGGTTAGGGTTAGGGTTAGGATTTAGGGGTTCTACCCTGACCAAGTTAACCGGCTTAAGTAGCACTTTTTGGTAACCCCGGCCAAGTTAAGCAGAGCTTAAGTAACACTTTTTGGCGTTAACACACAGGCTGTGGGTAAACGCCAAAAAGTGTCACTTAAGGCTTAAACAACCGATTTGGCGCTAACACACAGCGAACCTCTTCACCATAGGCGTTAGATCATTTTGTGTTTCTTAAGGCTTAGATAACTGACTTGTCATTTGACTTAAGACCACTTTGAGTTGATTAATAGTTATGTAACCGATTCCTGACGGGCGCCATCTTTGGTCAGGGTTAGAAAAAGAGATGGCATTTAGCTAACGCTTAAGTAACCTGAAGCCACATAAAACCAAGGCCGGTATGTTTCTTAACATGGACTTTTTATGTAACCAAAATTTTCTTAAAATTTTTAACTATAGATGGAAGTGCGGTTTAGAAAATTTTCTTTCAGTTTCATGATTGCATTGAATTTTTCTTTATCAAATTTTTAAGCAAGGGTTAGACAATTTGACCCGATTGACGTAATCATGGGGCTTTGGTGCATAACACCTGGAATTTTGGTAACAATTTTGTTACTGAAGGTTTAGGGTCAAGTTAAGCAAATTTGGACTATGTCTCCAAACACATTGTGACTTTACAGTTTGCAAAACAAACATGTCGGTAACAAATTGTTAAACAGCATAAATTGGTAATTGGTTTACAGTCTATGTTCAAGGTGGGGTTTAGACATTTTTTTGGTGTCTATGGATAGAAGACTAGAGCGTCTATTGGATGACACTAAAAAACTCCCTAAACCCTACCAATAAATGGCAATGTTACTTAAGAGGTCCAAGGCTTAAACAGTAATGCCAAAAGTCGGTCTATAGAGGTTAAATGCTCGGAAATTCAAAGGTTTAGGGACATTTCAACGTAGATCGATAGTCGCAAATTAGTTCTGAGGGTTCGCGACACAAAAGGCCGTAAACCCCTAATTTTTCACTGACTCCGATCGAATATTCAAGTTTTGACCGTATATGCCAATTTGCGTTATTTATGTAAGGTTTTCGCTTGCAAAAGGTAAAGTATCAAGGGTTTAGACATTTTTATGGTATCTGTGGATAGAAGACTAGAGCGTCTATTGGATGACACTAAAAAACTCCCTAAACCCTGCATAGTTTTCCACGTACACTCGAAAAACAAATAAATGGCAATGTTACTTAAGAGATCCAAGGCTTAAACAACAATGCCAAAAATCGGCCTATATAGAGGTTAAATGCTCGATAATTCAAAGGTTTAGGAATATTTAAACGTAGATCGATAGTCGCAAATTAGTTCTGAGGGTTCGCAACGAAAAAGACCGCAAACCCCTAATTTTTCGCTGACTCCGATCAAATATCTAAGTTTTGACCGTATATGCAAAAGGTAAAGTATTAAAGGTTTAGACATTTTTTTTTGTGTCTATGGATAGAGGAATAGAACGATAGCGCATTTTGATAGTACTGTCGTATTTCTTAACCTAAGATGACAGGTCAAGGTAGAGGTCAAAGGTCAACGCACAGATCATGGGGGCATCACAAAGCCAGTGACGTCTAACCTCATTTCGTACGTTAAAAAAATACTTATTTTTATTCCATTTTTTTACATTAATTTTTTAAGGTCAATGTCAATGTCAATTTCAAATCTGAACGCAGATTCGTGATCAGCGATTTTTTCTCTATTTGGTATCAAAATTTGAAATCAATCGGAGACCCCAAAAAATTGGCCGATATTTTCGATGAAAAATCCGACCGGAACTGAATTCCGTCCGATTGATCTTACATTCATTATATATATATTTTTGAGGTCGCTAATTAAGAATCCGGCGTCAAATTGTCGATTGAGAGCGAGAAATTGGGATCTACCCATTGAACCCTGGGTTAAATTAAGTTTTATTGAATTTTTCATAATCGCCTACCCCTGGCATGTTTTGACTGCGAGTATGCGACACCCATTGCATACACAAACATGAAACATGAGTCGCACCGCTATGGATAGCGGCTACATTGTAGTTGTGCACTGAGGTACGGGTTTATGTTTTGTATGCCCATACTCGCAACCCACGGTCAATATGTAAGTGCCATATTCAGAAAAAAATTAATGCAGACCCCTGGCATGTTGTGACCGATAGTCTGAGAAAAACGCTGCATACAAATACTTGAATGGCACTTCTTTGCATAGCTGAGACTTTGTAGTTATGCATGGATGTATGGGTTTATAATTTGCGTTTACATACTCGCAAGCCGGGGTCAAAATATGCATCTCTTCAAAATACATGCAAATAATCCAATTTTGATTCAATCCTCCCCACATTTGGCACACTAGTTCTAAATTGGGTGTAGATCATACTTTTTCAAAGGCTTTGCCGAATTAAATTTTTATTTATGGAGGAATTGCATTCACTTATGTCAAAAAGCTAAATTTCGCAGTTTTTGTAGGAATATCACCAAACTTTGGTATCAAGTACACTCGATGATGGTGATTTCAAATCTGAAAACCGTTATGGCCCTGTGAAAGACGAGTTTTGGCCAATTTTAATAAATTCAAAAAATCATATAAAACACTATAAGGAATTTCGAAAACGGTTCAGTTGAAAGTGTTTGCATTTTTTCATAGTATTTTTTTTTGCATATTTCTATATATCGTTATCTAAAAGTTCGATTTTTGTTTTGAAACAACGAAAAGCGTACAACGTCTGTATTTCGTGCATAATATCCACAAAACCTAGAAACCTCCGTTTTGTTGCCTTGTATTCGGTAGTCCTAGGTCCTGGCTGCTGGAAATGGGTCACCAGGGCCCTGGCAACGAAGAATTAACGAAACTACACTCGAACATTGCAGGTACACTGTTCACTAAAATGCGTAATGCGACGTTAGCCCTTAATTCTCTCTCTCTCTCTCCTGTTCACTAAAAACGACTTTTGCAAATGCGTAAATTGTTTCGCGAAACAGTAAACAGCGAGGTCATTCTAAAGTATTATCGAGGTCGCTAATCGCAAATCCAAGGCCAGAATTGACCTTGACCTTGACTTTGACCTTTGACCTGGGACTGAAAAGTGCGACAGATATTCACTATCGCAAATTTTGACCTTGGAACGAAGGTCAAGGTCAAGGTCAAATTTGACCGCGGCATCGTGAACGTTGACCACGATACTACCATAGGGCAGGGTCAGAATTGACATTGACCTTGACCTTGATATAGAGTATAGAACATTTGTGTATGACATTGACATTGTCGGAAGGTCATAATATATGGGCGGATGACCTTGACCTTCTGCTATGTGACGACCCCAAGATCTGTGCGTTGACCTGTGATCTTGGCCATGACTTTCGTTCCAAGGTCAAAATTTGTGATAAAGCATTTTGATTGTACTATCGCACTTTTCAGTGCGAGGTTAAAGGTCAAAGTCAAGGTCATAGGTCCACGCACAGGTCACGGGGTCATCACATAGCAAAAGCCCAAGGTCGTTCGCCGATATCCTGTGACCTTCCGACAAGGTCCAAGTCATACTTAAATGTTCGATACTCCATTTCAAGGTCAAGATCAAGGTCAATGTCAATTCTGACCTTAGATTCGTGATTAGCGACCTCGATAATACTCTAGAATGCCCTCGCTGTTTACTGTTTCTCGAAAACAATTTGCACATTTGCAAAAGTCGTTTTTACTGAACAGTATACCTGCAATTTTCGAGCGTAGTTTCGTTAATTTTCCGTTGCCAGGGTCCTGGTGACCCATTTCCAGCAGCCAGGACCTAGGACTAACGAATACAAGACAAAAAACCGGAGGTTTCTAGGTTTTGTAGATATTATGCACGAAATACAGACGTTGTACGCTTTTCGTTGCTTTAAAACATAGGTCGCCTTGACGAGAGATAAAGATATATAAAAATATGCCAAAAATACTATGAAAAAATACAAACACTTTCACCTGAACCGTTTTTCGAAATTCCTTATAATTTTTTTATATGATTTTTTGAAGTTATTAAAATTGGCAAAACTCGTCTTTCAAAGGGCCATAACTCTAAAACTAATTCGAATTTTGCAAAACGGTTTTCAGATTTGCAATCAGCATCGTCGAGTGTACCAAAGTGATATTCCTACAAAAACTGCGAAATTTTACTTTTTGACATAAGTGAATGCAATTCATCCATAGATAAAAATTTAATTCGGCAAAGCCTTTAAAAATTGGCTTTTCTACAGGGAAATAATGTATATTTTGCATTATTTACATGTATTTCGAAAAGATTTATATTTTGATCGTGGCTTGCGAGTATGTAAGCGGAAATTATATATAAACCCATACCTCAATGAATAACTACAATGTCTCAGCTATGCAAAGAAGTGCCATTCAAGTATTTGTATGCAGTGTATTTCGCAGGCAAGCGGTCACAACATGCCAGGTGTCTGCATAATTTTTTTCTGAATATGGCACTCACATATTGACCGTGGGTTGCGAGTATAGACATACAAAACATAAACCCGTACCCAAGTGCACAACCACAATATATCAGCTATACACAAATTTCAAATCTCAAATTTTGGTACTCAATAGAGAAAATAAATGGCTGATCACGAATCTGCGCCCAGATTTGAAATTGACATTGACATTGACCTTGAAAAATTAATGTCAAAAAATGGAATAAAAGTAAGTAATTTTTAACGTACGAAATGAGGTCAGACGTCACTGGCGTTTTGATATGTGATGCCCCCGTGATCTGTGCGTTGACCTTTGACCTCTGCCTTGACCTGTCACCTTAGGTTAAGAAATGCGATAGTACTATCAAAATGCACTATCGCAAATTTTGATCTAGGGATAAAGGTCAAGGTCGAGGTCATTGGTCAACGCACAAGTCACGGGGCCATCACATATCAAAAGGTCAAGGCCGTTGACCTATATCTTGTAACCTTCCAATAAGGTGAAAGTCATACTCAAATGTTGGAGACTCGGTTTCACGGTCAAGGTCGAGATCAAGGTCAATTCTGGCCAGAAATTCGTGATCAGTGACCTCGATAATACTTTAGAACGAAGTTTGGATCAAATCAAATCCTCGAAAACTTTAGTTTCGACCCAAAATTTCCGCTAGGGGGGTCTCTTGTAAATATTCAGCGATTGACTTGAAAATCGGCATATAAGTTGTTTATGGGTCACGGATCACGATTACGATATCAAAATTGACCTGGAGAACGACCTTGACCTCTTAATCGGGTACCAAACATTTGGTTATGACGTCTTTCACCCTCTCGGATTCGCTTTAGAATTTTGTAGCAACCAAATGCTGTACTAGGCCGAAACTTTGGCACTTTGTGTTTTTGCAGTCAGGGAATCTGACCGACACACATGTGCCACTTCTAAAAAAAATCAACAAAAATTCAAATTTTACACAAATTTTAAATCTGAGGACATTGTCATATTCAGAAGGTATAGTAGCATAACCTGTGCAATTTTGAGCTCAAAAGACCTATAAACGACCTCAGGAGAGGAAAAAGAAAAATGATCAAAATCACCGGAAAAATGAGGTCTGAGGTTTCACCCGTAACTTCGTTATACCTCCCTTTTGCAGGGTTCTTGGCTCAAACATAGCGACCCCTCAGCTATCCATAGAGGTGCAACTCATGATTGTGTATGCAATAGGAGTCGCACACTTGCGGCCACAACATGCCGGGGATCTGCATTAATTTTATCTGGATATGTCACTTACGTAGTGACCGCGACTTGCGAGTATGAACATGCAAAACATAAAATCCGTACCTCATTGCACGACTACACTGTTTCAGCTATCCATAGAGGTGCAACTGATGTTTGTGTATGCAATAGGAGTCGCATACTCGCAGTCACAACATGCCAGGGTTTGGCGTTAATTTTATCTAAATATGTCACTTACGTATTGACCTTGGCTTGCGAGTATGGACATGTAAAACATAAACCCGTACCGCAGTACACAACTACAATGTCTCAGCTATCCACAGAGGTGCAAGTGATGTTTGTGTATGCAATAGGTGTCGCATACTAGCGGTCACAACATGCCAGGGGTCAGCGTTAATTGGGGTTATTTTTACCCTTATTTTCGCTAACGGTTGAAATTGGCAGAAATTTTAGGTCGAAACTGAAGTTTCGCGGATTTGATCCAAACTTTGCTCTAAAGTACTATCGAGGTCGCTGATTACGAATACACCGTCAGAATTGACCGTGACCTCGATATTGACCTAGAAATCGAGTATTGAACATTTGAGTATGACTTTGACCTTGGCGGAAGGTAACAAGATATGGGTGGACGACATTGGCCTTTTGATATGCGATGACCACCGGACCTGTGCGTTGACCTATGACCTTGACTTCGATTTCTGACGTCTGCTTAAGAAATGCGATAGTACTATCAAAACGCACTACCGCAATTTTTTACCTAGGGCCACATTGGTTATTGGTTTTTCGAGTGTACGTCGAAAACTAAGCAGGGTTTAGAGGTTTTTTGCCGGCATCTAATTAGGGATCTATTCCTCTATCCATAGACACCAAAAAAATGTCTAAACCCTTGATACTTTACCTTTTGCAAACGAAAACCTTACATAAACAAGGCAAATTGGCACATACGGTCAAAACTTGAATATTTGATCGGAGTCAGCGAAAATTAGGGGTTTACGGCCTTTCTTGTCGCGAACCCTCAGAACTAATTTACGACTATCGATCTACGTTGAAATATCCCTAAATCTTTGAATTTCCGAGCATTTAACCTCCATAGACCGATTTCTGGCATTGTTGTTTAAGCATTGGACCGTCGTAAGTAACATTGCCATTTATTGGTTTTTCGAGTGTACGTCGAAAACTACGCAGGGTTTAGGGAGTTTTTTAGTGTCATCCAATAGACGCGCTAGTCTTCTATCCATAGACACCAAATAAATGTCTAAACCCCACCTTGAACATAGACGTTAAACCAATTACCAATTTATACCAATTTATGCTGCTTAACAATTTGTTACCGATATGTTTGATTTGCAAACTGTAAAGTCACAAAGTGTTTGGAGACATAGTTCAAGTTTGCTTAACTTGACCCAAATTTGGCTGGGGCTAAAATTTTATTTTCGTCAATTTTGGTCCAATCTTTACAAAAATATCACGAAAATCGAGTCAAATTTTCAAAAATGACCTGCGATCAATCAAAAAAAATTATTTTATGTTATTCGAAGGTTTGCAATCATGAAACTGAAAAAAAATGTGTAAACCGCAATTCCTTCCATAGTTGAAAATTTTAGAACAATTTTGGTTACTTAAAAAGTCCATGTTAAGCAACATGCCGGCCTTGGTTTTATGTGGCTGCAGGTTACTTAAGCGTTAAGTAAATGCCATGTCTTTTTCTAATCCTGAACAAAGATGGCGCCCGTCAGGAATCGGTTACTTAACTATTAATCAACTCAAAATGGTCTGAAGTCAAATGTCAAGTCAGTTACTTAAGCCTTAAGCAACACAAAATAGTTTAACCTTTATGGTGAAGAGGTTCACTGATGTGTGTTAGCGCCAAATCGGTTGTTTAAGCCTTAAATGACACTTTTTGGCGTTTACCCACAGCCTGTGTGTTAACTTAAGCGTTGCTTAACTTGGCCGGGATTACCAAAAAATGCTACTTAACCCTATCTGGGCTGGGCTTTTTGGGGCCTGTCCAGGCCTGGGGGGGACCGAAATGCCCCCCTAATTATTGTTCTTACCCCTGGGGCTAGGGTGCTGAAACTTACCAAACTATACACTTGGGTCAAGCGCTACCAGAAAATGTAAAAAAAATCCAAGATGGCCGATTTGATTACGTCATTTTCAAAAATGGTAATTTGGTCGATTTTTCGGTCGGATTTTCCGAATTTTTTATTTATACAATTTCTCCGCAAAAACTGCATGATAAATTAGTAAATATTAATGTGATGTGAAATAAAAGAGTTTTTGCTCACTTTTCATCGCGGAAAAGCAGAAATTTGAATTACAAGCGTCTGGTCCGTCATTCATAATTCAGCCGTCGTCCATTAGAGAATATCCGCGTCCATAATGCAAAGACCTTTTCCATATAACAGTATTAGCACCAAATTCAAAAAGACAATCATAGTATGCAAAAACATAGGCTTGTTCCCTGCAAGAGAGAAGCGGTCAACAGTTTTCAATGATGCCGGCAAGAAATATGACAAAAACATCACTTTTCTGGTACCCCACGCGGCCGCCATCTTGAATTTACTCATGATCCTCTGCTCAGGGGGTTATGCAAATGGGCTCAAAATGACCCCAATATGATAAACTATAAAGTCCCGGAGTTTCAGCACCAAATTTTTCGCCGTTCCGGAGACAGCGCAGAAAGTTTGGTAGGGGGGCCATAATGCCCCCCCCCCCGCCTCCCCCGAGGCCAGATAGGGTTAATCCGTTTAACTTGGCCAGGGTAGAACCCCTAACCCCTAACCGCTAACCCTAAGATATCACATTGGTGAAATCTTTTACACCGCGGTGAAAACTTTTACAAGGTGGTGGAAACTTTTTCACCGCGATGGAAACTTTGTCACCGCGGTTGAAACTTTTTCCGCGGTTAAAACTTTTACACCGCGGTTAAAACTTTTTCACCGCGGTTAAAACTTTTGCACCGCGGTTTAAACTTTTACACCGCGGTGGAAACTATTACGAAATAGACCATGTGTCCTCTTCTCGATCAGCAAATGTCGCAAAACTTTCACCACGAATAGATCATGTCTATATATTGTTGAGAAGAGCATAATTAGACGAATATGTTGAGGAACACGATTACGTATTTAAAACTCGGAACGCAAGCGTTCCCCTTCAAACTGTTCCAACTTTACTAGAAAATGTAGCTGTATCTGTTTAACAATCTCATATCAGTAGACGAAATGAAACAGGCTGTTAAAGAATACAAAATTGGTAAGAATGCAGGTGAAGATGGAATTCTCAGGGAAATGTTGAAGGCTGGAATATCTGTACTTGTCCAGCCACTACACAAGATATTGAACTCAATATACAAATCAGGAAACTATCCCTCGCTGTGGAACACTGGCCTGATAGTGCCTCTCCACAAAAAGGGGACCAAGTCTGACCCATCGAACTAGAGGAATAACCCTGAATAGTTTAGCAAAATTATTCAACAAGGTCATACTGAAAAGACTCCTGTCCTACTGTAAGGACAATACTATACTAGAAAAAATAAAATTGGATTTACAGAGAATTGCCGTACAGCAGATCATATTCTAACTCTCAAGAACATAATTGATCACGAAAGGCAAGCAAAACGGAAACTCTATTGTGCCTTCATCGATCTGAGTAAGGCTTTCGATATTGTTGGCGGGAGGGCCTGCTGTACAAACTACTTAGTGTTGGTATCAGTGGTAACCTATATTCAATTATCAAAAGCATGTATAGCAACAGCTTCTCATCTGTAAAATTTCGAGACAGTAAATCTACACCTTTTTCTACATTGCTCGAAGTTAAACAGGTTGAGGTTTTGAGTCCTTTACTATACAATATATTTCTTAATGACCTTATTACAGAGGTACAGAATAAAAGCGCAATTCCAATATGTACCAATGGTGCTTGTATTGTTAAAACCCTCTTATGCTGATGATATTGTACTGCTCCCCTCATCACGAGAGGGGTTGCAGAAAAAGTTAGATATATATACTTAGTCATTTTTGCCAGAAATGGAAACTTCAAGTAAATACTGGCAAATCTCAAACCGTAGTGTTTCATTCCAGTTTCCAAAGCCATTAGCGATAGTAGAGCAATATACTTGTTTAGGTATTATCTTCAAATACAATGGGAACTTTAAAACGGCCATTGAGAATTTACGGAACAAAAGCCTCAGGGCATATTTCAAACTGAAGCAATTGCTTGACAATGCTGTTCTACATGTATGTCGACTCTACGAAATAGTATTCGATTCCATAATAAAACAGATTCTTCTTTATGGTTGTGCAGTGTGGGGCACGAGAAATACCTTCAACGATTCGGATGGTTTCGAATATGTTCACCTGAAATTCATCAAATATTTACTAGGAGTCCACTGGAAAAGTGTCCATGCTGCTTGCAGAGCAGAACTACGATATCCTAAAACACATGGTTTTGGGCACATATTTTAAAAGATATTTATTTAATGATCAGTTTCGTATGATAAACACTGGTATAGATATTATGATAACCAGGTTAAAATACATGCGTATGCAGGACGCCTCTGTACAATCGTGTAATAAGCTAATGTTGCTGTCATCATTCACTTAAAACTATTCGAGATTGATCTGATTGAAAACAGAAAATTAATAAGTACAATATGCAAATATAGAAGTAGTTCCCATAGTTTGGAAATTGAACGTGGACCATGTTCACAGGAAAACAGCGAGAAAAGAGCGTTATTGTAATCAATGTACAAATAACAACACAGAAGATGAATACCATTTTATTTTCTCATGTCCTAATTGCAACGTCGTGAGGAATTCATTTCTTGGTTTGTTAAGGGGCCACTATCCACATTTTGATGGACTTAGTGACGTCAGTAGATTGAGAATTGTTTTGGATAATGGCGCCAGAAATATTCTAATTCACGCAACCAAATATTTGCCCGACTGTGAAATGTTAGTGTTCAATGATATGTCATACGGAGATAACTTGCAATTGTCTCACTCTAATCAGATAACTTGGTTTTATTCTAGGCACTGTAGTACCATGAGTTGTTTTATACTATTCTAGTCAGTGCGATGTAATCTTGCTGCTACTTTATTTATTTATTAACAGACCCGCTCGATCTACCTTTGCCTTTGGTATGCCTTTGTCAATGAAAACTCTGCTCGATGCTGATGAATATTCATATATTCATGCAACCCCGAATCCAGTCATCCGGTTATGTTCTCCCTGCAGACTGCTGCCACGGTCAGCATTAGGGTCTCCCACTGGATAGTGCACAAAGGCATATAATATGGAACACAACGTGGATGTTTCTGTGGAGATCATGCATTATGACCCGACGGCACACAGACCACGAACGAGTTTGAGACGTGCATGACGTCGTCTGTGTGTATTGTTGCGATTAATTTTCTATTATCACATAACTCAGAAGCCTTGCGCGCCACCTATAGCTAAAATGCGTTTTCTTGCCCAGCAAGGCCGACGTTTGGCAAAGATTACTAGTAATGTGTAAAGGGGAGTAACGCTTGTATGGAATTGAGACCCGCTTTGAAGACAATATGGGAAATTAGCGACAACCACATGGTGGCGAATGATTCAATAGGAAAAGAAAAACACACACAGTCATATAATAATTTTCAATGATTCTGACAAGATGGATTGCTATTTTTTCGTAGATTGCAGTACATTGCCGTGTCATATCCTAAAAACTGAGACTGGTCAAAGATCACGTCAAGGTGTAGTATAGAAAGAACAAATGACGTCGAAAAGAGGGCAGGCCGGGGACTGTGTGGATGACATCATGGCGCGTGATACAGAGAACTAATGGAGTGACAGACCTGGGAGTTAGGCGGACTGCTTAAGCGCAAGTTCGAATGCCAATGCTTACCTGGTGTGGAACGTGATATGGAGAGCCAGTGGAGAGAGAGTCACGGGGTTGCGTTAATCAAGAGGGATACGCTGTGGGTAGCATGTCCTATAACAATTGTTCTCGCATTTTCACTACATTTCTGGGGCCTCTCTGGGTGGTAGACCCATATCCTCCAAGTGGTTCTTGGTTTTCATGATCTGTTCCTCTCTTATTTCAATGGCTCTGCCTGTTGTTGGTTTTTTTTTCTTTCTTTTTGTTTTTTTTTTCAATCTGGGGTTGCATATTGATGTATGCATGCTGTAGGGTTTGTGAATCGTCATCTTCGTTCCGATGGTATCAGTATGTCTCTTAATAGCCCGATCGAAAATGCGGCAATGCGACATTGATCGACAACTTCTTCGTTGGGCGTGTCGAACTTGATCCAAGCTCTCGCTTTGCTGAGAGATGTAGACACTTTCCGCTTCTGATGAGCATTCAATCTGACTAGATGGGCTCTCAAATTGGTGTCTGGCACTCAGATGTTATGAATTGCACACCCACTCAACGTGGCTCCATCAGCTTTGTTATACTGTGGTGCAAGGGGACAATAAAATGTGTTAAAGCCAATACTTTTTGCTTTTTTTCTGTCACAATCAGAACTCCATCGACGCTAGCCTTAGTCTAAACTCAATACGTTGAAAAATGCGCATTTGATTTGCAAATCGGGCTTCAACGGCCGTCTGGATTCAGCTCCCAGAGTCAGTGATTCAGGTCTCAGAACACTCTTAGGAGTGGAGGACCTCAAGTGGACCTGAATCGCTGAAGCATTTAAGCGTATTTCACGTCTCGCATCAATGGTCGTGGCTATGTGCTGAACTGGTGTTGGATTCAGAAATCATTTAGTACTGGACAAATGCTGCATCCTGATTGGACAATTCAACCAATCCTTGAGAACAGCAGCATGCCATCTTTACAGACATGTCCAGACCGTAGTTGGCCCATACTAATCTAGTGCGACTGTCTAGCTTCAGGAATGACATTTAGTGGAACCCCACGTTCACGTTCCACACTTGCCCATACGACCCGATTTTAGCTTTCTTTATTATTCTGTGCAAGTGAGCGCATGCGCAGTCGATCTGTGCTACTCTACTGGGGCTGCCAGGCTCCAGGACGCTCGTGGGTCAGCCACACAGCCCCTGACCTGTCCTCTATTCGACATAATTTGCCCTTTCTATACTACACCCTGGTTCGACCTTTAAAGGTTATAAAATCAAACGCTTGCATTCCAAGTTGCTTAAATTCGGTGGCAAATATCATCTGTTGATTGCAAACTATTCCTTGGCGCTATGTATTGTAATATATATCTAATTCCGCTTAACCCGGTGCTAGGGGCAAAATAAACATCATGTGAAATAAATCTCCGTAGTGTTTATATGAACAGTCGCAATCAAAGCGTGACTGAGATACTCGTCTAGCAGATTAATATGTTCATTACAACATTCTATTTCTTCTCAGTCACACCAATATTGTGACAACACTTTTCGGATACGACACGGCAATATACTACACTCTACAAACATTGAATTGTGATACGGATTTGATAAACAGAATATGAAAACTGTTGACCGCTTCTATGTTTCAAGTAACTCCAATTAACTTTTTATATGTCGGTTATGTTGATTTAGGTGCTAATATTATTAATGAAACAGGTCTTTGGATTATCGACCTTTGGAAACTCTTAATGGAAGACGGCTTCCCAATGGACGACGGATCTGACGCTTTTATTTGGCCATGTGCCGCCATGTTGGGTTGTCATTTTGACATAATTATGAGGCCATTTTGGACCATGTGACATATTTGTGACGTTATACGCGCAACCCCAACCTATACGACCCGTGCAATGCTTTCTTTACTACTCTTCACACAGGACGTGACATCATCGGCGGAAGTAACCCTTTACCTCAGCGGCCATCTTGGACCAAGTCACCCAAAGAGACGTCATTAGCCCCTTCTCCTGGTTTCACTCCTCAAGTCGTGAAAACACTTCCATCCACTATATTAGTCCCACTTTCTCAAGTTTGCAAAAGCCAGGATCTTTGTGAAGGAGTGAATGCTGATCGTTTGAGACGAACATCAGCATCGAACATATCCGAATCATGATAAGAGACTGTCACTGCCTGTCATGACAGTGGAAACAATACACTTATAAGGTGGTACTTAGAACCATCGCCATTCACTCATCTGGCCATAGACCAAGGCGGCAGTTGGTCTTTGTTTGAGTGATCCATTCGGGATTAGTGGATGTTTCTCACGCCACTGACGCCCGCCCCGCCCCCTCCCCCTCTGGCCCCCGCGGCATATCAAAACACCCAATATTTACTACATGTATACCACGAGGAATTGTAACGTTCTATACAGCATTTGAACAAGCGTTTCTGTCTTGACCAGTGTCGAAACCAACCATACGGTATGGAAATGGTTCCATATATCATCAAATACCCCGTGTGTAACGTTTAGGGATGGTTCTATGTTGAACCTTTGACTTTATTGAACTACCATTTTCGAACCCTTATTTCAGTGAGTATAGCCCGCAATCTGTTTTGAAGAAATAGATTATAGGCCTAGTCGGAGAGGTGTAATAATAATATGTCAGCTTGCATGTTTCAAGTTGTGAGATAAGTGTTTATTTTTCACAAAGTATCCACTGTTACATTCGTAGGCAGGTTTTCTTTCTGCCAGTTCATTCGATTACTTGTCAAATATATATCCCCAAATATTACTAGAGGTAATATGTTATTGTTCAATTGAGTCAAATGAGCGTCGCCCTTCGATTTCCCCAACGCGACGCTCAACGCGCGAGATGGAAACAGATCCACCCTTAACCCTATCTGGCCTGGGCGATTTGGGGTGTATCGCAGCCGGGGGGGGGAGTGCCCCCCCCCCGCCCTATATATTTGCTCTACCATTAAGGCTAGAGCGCTGAAACTTACCACACAGTATCTTGGGTTCAGGCTCTAGCGAGAAATGTAAAAAAAATCCAAGATGGCCGCCATGATGACGTCACAGTGACGTCTTCTTCGCGGAATCAATCGAAATTTTCATTTTACCGATTTTTCTCTCGAAAAAATAAAATAAAATATAGAATAATTAGTTTTGCATAAATAAAATACTTTCAAGGCCTTTTAGGCAAGGGAAATGTGAAGAAATTGAGCGAAAAGGTTGAAAAAACATGACTTTCGCGGATATCACATGGCCGCCATTTTGAATTTGCCCATGATCCTCTGCCCGGGGGTATATCAAAATAGGCTCAAAATAACCCCAGTAAGATAAGGTTAAAAGTCACCAAGTTTCAGCCCACTCGGTTTTGTCGTTTCGGAGCAGCAGAGAAAAGTTCACTAGGGGGAGCACTTTCCGCCCTCCCCCCCTCAGGCCAGATAGGGTTAATGAATGCCGCCGTTTGCTGTTTGAAACGAGACATCGTGTTTCTCACCGACAATCGAGCTATGCAAATTGTGCATTTTCAAATTCGAAACTCATCGCATGAAGCAAAACACGAGGTCACTGCTTCAGGTGTTGTAATACTGAGAGATATGAGAGAATGACGATATACCGTGTTTGAAAACGCAACATCATGTTTTAGCGTTGTGCGTCGAGTTTTGGATGTTTAAACAGAAGATTTGGTGTGTCTTATTTTTTCTCCTGCCTTCTGCAGGAAAACCATGCGATGATAAATAATTAAAAAAACAAAATTCAATTTACATTCAGTTAGAAATAAAAAAGCTATTTAAAACAATTTTGAAAAGCAATAAATTTATATTTTTTCTGATATCCAGGTCGTCATGTTCAAGATGACTGATAACTTCTCTGTTATGTACTTGAATACCATACACTAAAATGAACGAGATATCGGGTGTCGAAATGCGACGTGGGCTTTCTCGCCTATCTCTGAACATTGCCAACTAGGATATTTTCACCAGAATTATGATTGTGTCAAATTCACTTGCACGTTTCTTATAGCCCATAATGGAAATGAACATGACATAGCGTATTTAATGTACATTTTGGTTATAGAAATCAGCAGAAAAGTTTGAAAGGGTGAGAAGGGAGGTCTCGGCGGACCCTTTCTGTACCCTGACTTAGAGTTCCCAAGATCCTTCACACCTTAGATTCCGCAAACAGGCTAAAGGAAAAGAAACTAATATCCCCCAATAATTTTTGAAGTTTCAGCTCTTCCTGGTTTTCGCGACATCGAAACTATGTCAAACACATTCTTTAGGGGGGGGGGGGGGGGCAGGTAGGGGTTTTAACAAATTGAAGTTATTTAATTTGACTGAAAATTGTTATGAATTGTGGAATCATGGTATGGAAGACGTTTGTGGCAAAACTACCGGTACCGTACTGGTCATGTCTCAAATGTCTAGATTCTGTCGTGAGAGTCAATGGCATCCAACAGATACACAAAGAGATCGTCCGCTTCGGCGACTCCCCTTGGCATACGGATGCCCTCCTCCGACATAAGTCCCGTGAACAGCTCATGAGCAGCGTCGCTGCAGTCTGGGACATCTCTGATCAAGGAGTCGGCGAGGAATAGTAGATCATGTTGATGTATCCGTCTCAGGTAGTCTCGGCAGCCATACATCTCGGGAAAGTTAAAAATGACGTCTGGCTTTCCGTTTGGTGATGCACTGTTCCTCGATTTGCGAAGGTGATGTGTGTTCCACAACATGGTTATGGTGTCCATTTCATCTCGAAGCAGGGTCATGTAGCAAAACCTGGCACACTGAATGTTGACTTCATCCGATGTGTCGAAAATGCCGACATCGACCAGTTCCTTGAAATGACTTATCCAGAACTGCATGCCTTGTTTCTTGAACTGGCCCCACCACGCCTCAATCCGTTGGTTCGAAGTTGATTTGCCATAGAGAAAAGTGGTCTGTAGGTTTGCCCGGGTGTCTCCGTTCAATCCCCGGAGATAGATCTGCATACGCTCGATGTTCCCATTTTCTGTTCCTCTATCAGCTCTGATCACATTTGGAATGCCTCGTAGGTCATTGATAGTTTGAACGAAGTTAGAACACACCACAAATGGGTCTTTGTTCGAAGCACCAACTTCTAACCACATAATCTTACGGGAAAACCCATCGATGCAGCCATGAATGCTAAACCCGAATGTTTTCAGCTTGTCCCATCCATCCAGGTGCCATAGATAGTTCGGACCCTTCACAGAGTATTGTCGCCGAAGCAACCTCCTTTGTTTGCGAGCCAGCACGCCATTCGGGTCGAGGTATTTCAGTACGGAGCGTACCGTTTCCCTATCTGTCACAACTTTGTGCACCTGAACTAATTTTCTGTGCATGGAACGGTAACCCAGAGTACTACCACTTTCGTTTAGTTCATGTCGTATAACGCCTTCAACTGTTTCCAAGTTGTCCTTATTCTTTCGTCGGCATAGACCTACCGATCTCAATATTCTCTTCAGCTGTCGTAAGCCGACGTTGACGCCATGCATAACAGCAAGGAACATTATTATTTCCAAATACTTGAATCCCAGATCAAAATAATGACGTATTAGTTCATCTCGTGATAAGTTTGGATCAGTCGGAACAAGATACTGTGTTCTAATCGCATCCATTCTGCATCCGAAGCCACTCAAGTAACTTACAAAATGGCGACCGACTGAAAGCGAGGCTAAATGACTCCATGTGACTTTACACCGCGGTGGAAACTTTTACACCGCGGTTAAAACTTTTACACCGCGGTGGAAACTTTTACACCGCGGTTAAAACTTTTACACCGCGGTGGAAACTTTTCCACCGCGGTTAAAACTTTTACACCGCGGTGGAAACTTTTACACCGCGGTTAAAACTTTTACACCGCGGTGGAAACTTTTACACCGCGG
>JAVTVY010012241.1:0-57586 GCA_036873755.1 Hanleya hanleyi | reverse complement strand
GAGGAATCATACTGGGAGGGTAAGATTCAAACACAAACATCTTGATATGAAACTGTATAGGATTATGAGTATTCTCTTAAGCCATTAATAAAACTGAATTTAACTAAGATCTGGGAATATATAGTAACCAGGATAGTCGTCATTGAATCAGTTTACAGCAAGTTCCTAAAGGATTCTAAGCGACGAGGTCAAAGAAAATGTGCATAGTAGTGAATGTCCACAAAGTGTTTTTTTAATTACACATTGCATGGCCAGCAATAAATGTTGAAGAGCAATGATATAAAATGAGTAAATGAGAAAATGGAATATAGCGCAAATGTTCAACAACCACAATGCTCTTGGGACTTCGAATCAGTTTGTATTGTCGGAGTTCTTTAGCCAACAGAGTGGCCTATGTAATGACAAATGAGATGCGATTGCAACTGTTGACTGTAACGAACCAATGACGAAAATACAGTGACAATAGTGCAAAGGGGACAAGGATTTCTACGGAAGCGTATTAGTGCCAGTGTGAAAAAAAAAATTCCGAGATTTATCTCCTAATTAGGACTTCTTATCTCCTAATTAGGAGAAAATTATCTCCTAATTAGGACTTATTATCTCCTAATTAGGACTTATTATCTCCTAATTAGGTGATAATTATCTCCTAATTAGGACTTATTATCTCCTAATTAGGACTTAATAAGTCCTACTGAGATAATTTTTCCTAATTAGAGATATTATGTCCCAATTAGGAGAAAAATCTCGATTTTGCATTATACTCAATACGCTTCCGTAAGCGTATTAGTGCCAGTGTGACAAAAAAAAATTCCGAGATTTATCTCCTAATTAGGACTTATTATCTCCTAATTAGGAGAAAATTATCTCCTAATTAGGACATATTATCTCCTAATTAGGACTTATCTCCTAATTAGGAGATAATTATCTCCTAATTAGGAGATAATTATCTCCTAATTAGGAGATAATAAGTCCTAATTAGGAGATAATTTTCTCCTAATTAGGAGATATTATGTCCTAATTAGGAGATAAATCTGGGATTTTTTTTTTTCACACTGGCACTAATACGCTTCCGTAGATTTCAACCACTTTCCACCGCTACAATGAAATTGAATTACATTGAACAACCCACTTCCTTAACAAAACTTAGAGTTTGTAGACAGAACCAATCAACCTTGACCTCCAAGTTTTTGTGACTTAGCATCGAGTCGTTCTTAAATTCTGGGCAATGGACGGTATGGATTTCCCGGCGTATTCTCGGGAAAGTGAACGAAGGCGAGGGAGCCCGAATTCTCGACACCCTTAATTGCTATGGCGTTATTATGATAAACCCGTTCCTAATCTCTACCTTTTCAAGGTCATGATATACGTTTTATGATTAGACACGAGTCTTCTGAAAATCATGCCGGAAAGCTAAACAAAACTCTTTTGATATAAAACTGCGAGGCTATACGGCCTATTATCTTAATCCATCAATAAAATTTGATTTAACTAGGATAACCAAACTAATATCTGGGACTGTATATAGTTTAAGTAGGATAATCGGCAAAGACCCTCGACCAGGTTACCGAGAGATCCTATACCAGATACGGCGGAACAGGGGGGTGCGGGGCGGGGGGTAATATTTTTAGCAAAAAAAAATACGCGCACGACACAAAACCAAACAAAAACAAGGCAGAGAAATAAAAAACGATATATCGAAGAGTAAGGTGATAAAACTGATATCTGTATTTAATGCAGATTTTACTTTCCAATCGAGGCAAGGAAAAAATTCATTCACATTCATAAGTTGAACATTGTTCGGCTCCCCAACAAGTAGAAAAAATCTGTGTACATTATTGTAGAACCTTTCATATCAGGGCTATACTACCACGCGCTTCCAGTGAAAGTTTCTCAAATTTGGCGATACATATCGCATGATGATAGCAAAAATACGAGCGTAGCGTGCAACGCGTGTTTAATTCTGCTTAACCGGGGGCTAGGGCCCGTATGAATCCATGTATTTTAAGATGCTCATGATGTTCATATGAACAGTCACAATCAAAGCGTTACATATACATCATATTTCTAGATAACGACTTTACAACGAAAATTATATGGATTAGGAATATTGATCCGATACGGATTTGATATTTTTGGAACTATTGACGCTTCTCTCTTGCATTTGTATGTATACTATGAATGTTTTTCTTCTTGAATTTGGTGCTAATGCTGTTATATGAATTAGGTCTTTGGATTATGGACGCAGAAATTCTTTAATGGATGACAGCTGAATATTGGAAGACGGACTTTAGACGCTTGTATTTCGATTGAAATGATATTTAATATTTAAAGTATTTATACTTCCGAACATCATCATTTACTTGACGGTGAATATTTGACAAAAATGTTGTGAGAAACAACAAAACAGGCAAAAACAAATAGAGTTTGCACAGGCGAAGATTACTTGTTTTATTGCTCGTGAAATACGCTAGAACCCGTCTCTGGCCATGTAAAACCCTGGAGCTTCCGGGGCCTAGGCGACCCCTGGACCCTCGCCTACTGTGTTATGATAGTGACTCCTCCAATCACAAATTGCTTCCACCGTACCTGTAGACAGGGTTCCAAGAGGTGAGTCAAAGGGAATATTGTAGTCAAAATGTATGTAAACAAATTATTTTCTTTTGATTACCCATTCACCAGTAATGAATATTAAAGAGCAACGAAAAAATGCTTAAAATGCGTAAAGGAAGCAAAGATATGGTGTAAATCTTCAATCATAAGTCCACCAATTCAGCTCTTGAGACGCGGAGACATGCCCAGACAGTGGATTATGTAACACCATCAGTGTCATAATGCCAAATGAGATGCGATTGCCATTAATGGCAGTAACCAACTAATGACGGAAAATACCACAACAATATCACGTGGGCAGGAATTTTAACCACATTCCAGCTGCGAATAACATTGAATTCGCTTACAGAATGTATATACAACCCACGCACCCTCAACTACATACAAATCTGGTATTATGCAGACAGAAGCAATCAATCTGGACTTTCTAGTTTTCGCAACTTTCAATCTAGGTAAACCAAGATGGTAAATCATGGGAACTGTTTCAGGATAATGTTTATATATTAGACCACGAGTTACCGTGTGTAATTACTGTGGGCGTGATTTTCAAATAGTTACAACCAACCATCCATCTGATTGGCTAACAATAGTAGTTTCAACTCGCACGGGATTTATATAGGGCCGAATTCAGATATAATATTCCGTGATATTATATCTGAGTTGACCGAGATTGCGTAACTTTCTGCTTGTGGGCAGAATGAGGGCGTTTCTTGATTGATGGATGAAAAAACTTGCGATTAGCATTCAGTGGCATTTTACACCAACAATTGGCGTTCGACATCAAATCAGGAAACAGTTCAGGACTATACAATATTGTCGCAAACATTCTCGTAATTCGAAATGATTACCATGCACCGCTACTTTTTCCGACATAACACGGCAAAGATAAGAGTAAAGGAGGAATGCATATATTAGAGGACAATGACAGAGCATATAAGTGAACCCCCAAACGATACGACAATGGAAACGATCGTCGCTGTTGAGCTATAATGACGAGACTACAGTGACAATTACACAATATTGTTGTTTCAAACCGACATTGGTGTCAACCGCATCGCAGTAACGAGTAAAACGATCACCTGCCCAGAGAGAGAGAGAGCAATCAAAATGTAATACTCCTCCGCAACTACCTAAGTAGTATAGAAAGGTGATTTGACCGCGTATTGAGTGCAACATCTGGGTTCTTTGCGGAGGTCAATGTCAGTATAATTCCGGCAAAAGGGTCAAGAGTCACGTGACCGGAAGTGACCCCGGGGATGTATTCATCCGCGGTGAGGCGGTCAGTTCCGGGGAGAAGCCTCCGCGGACAGAAAATAGTCCCATGTGCCTTCAAATACGCGGCGGGTCGCCTGAATCGCCGGGAATGGTCGGTTGATTGATAGGGATTGAAAATTAAAATAAAAACAGGAGTTTCAGATGATGCCTCGTCGCTGTCATGCTCTATTAGTATTCTCCGTCAGTATTATAAAATATAGCATGGTACAATCGCTCGCAGATCGCGGCCTCTGATTAGACAAGAGCATACTTGAATTGTAAACATATCCAACGCGGCTTCCCCAGCTTGAGTATGATGTAACACTGAGGAGAATAACTATATGAAAACTTGTGAACGAGTTGATCTTTCTTTTTCTCAGCTGTCTGCATCATGGCGCCAAGGCGTTATGCTTGGGCGTTAAGATGTTAAAATAGGTGGTCAGGCGTTGCGTAGGATTCCCCTTCTCTCGCTGCAAGTATTGCTATGCATATAACCTTGAGTCAGCACCTCCGATACTCCCCTTTCTCTACTATTTATCATTGCGCATGCGCACGCCTATCACCACCATTCTGGCTCTACCCGACAAGAGCTTCAATAGGACGCCATTTATATTTGGATACAGCCTGAGGCTGAAGGTTAACAAACGATTTTATATGGCCACTCACTCGCATTCCATCTCCACTTCCTCCTCCCCCACCACACAGACACACACCTACGCTGAGATAACGCCACAGGGGAGCGAGAGCGAACATGGCCACCTCTCCCCAAACGCGCTCCTTTGCACTTCCGAATCTCCCTTTTCTCTAATACTCCGCGAGTGCGCAGGCGCATATCACTCCCAGTCTGACTCTAGTCCACGAGTGCTTGACTTGTATACCTCATACGACCCAAAACGGCCATTCCAATGCATTTTTTTCTACTGCGCATGCACAGGTGGGCGGTATTTGCACTACGCACCCATCCAGTCGGATGCTCCCCCACGAAAGCTTCAAGATGACACCTCATACGACCCATTCGGACCAATGGTGAGTCATCTCGACCCCAAAACGTCCATTCCCATGCACTTTTATCACTGCGCATGCGCGCCAAATCCCTCACTTCCACGACCCACCAGTCCAGTCGGAGGCTCTTCCACGAGTGCTTCACTATGACACCTCTCGCACCACATTCGGACCAACAGTGTATCCGTCAACGCAAACGCGCCATATCCTCTACTTCCACGTCCTACCGGTCCTGTCCGACACTCTCCTCCACGAGTGCTTCACCACGACACCTCACACGACCAATTCGGGCCAAGAAAGTTCCATCAATCACACCCCCAAAATGCCCACTTTCGCTAATACTCCTACTGATGACGTCACCAATGACGCCACTGATGGCATGGACATTCTTCAGGTCGTGGTCTACACAGCAAGAGCTTCAAAATGAGACCCTACATATAGCCCCTCAATCTCTCAAATAAGCACTTGCGCCCCCCCCCCCCCAAGATGTCGACTTTCGCTACTACTCCTCGACTGCGCATGTACGCCACACCCGCCCAGTCGGACGCTCCCCCACGAGTGCTACACATTGACACCTCCCACGGCCCATGGATAATCCACCTCGACTTCAAAACGCTCACCCCCGATATGCCTATAGACTACGCATGCGTCTTCATAACTTTTCAACAAAGCCACCCCATGCCCACGCGACCCCAACTATCGTCTCGTACAGGGTGAGACAGAGAAAACAAGCTGCCACACCTCATAGTAAAATCCACAAGAAAAAAAATAACCACCCAATACTCCTACCTAACACTCCTTGGGACAGCGACCAACAGACTTATTGCCTCGTTAGAGTTGTCGTCCTTGCGCCCAGAGTGTATAGATGGCGCTACGATCTTAATTTTCATATCATCCGGGAATTTGACAAGCGGGCGCCATTTTTCATCTACCGATCTGACAAAAACGGACCTGCACGGCCTTTTTTACCTTTTGCAAGCGATTGTACTATGCTATATTATATAAAACCAGAAGTTCATGAAAACTAGAAGTGTGCAAAGATGTATTCAGTATCATCGACGGCATGTTACCCGTTTTAGCGCATCCAGTTGAAAACATTGCCTCCTAGCGGGAACTGGCGAACTGCCACGGGAGACAATTTTGGAAGTCAGGAAACGACTCCTACAGCCGCGAATGCAACTACAGCGTCCCGAGTCAAACCACCAAAGGTGACGCAATGAATCATGGGAGTTTTATGAGAGACCGTGACACTGCATATCACTATCATTATCAAAATCGCGGCTCGCCTATGTTAACTCCCCGTGGCGATGTTGGGTTGATTTATTTGTACTGCCATGCAAACAAAATATCTGTTGACCATGTTGACTGTTAGTTACGAACACTGGTAACAATAATAATTAATTAATATATCCCTTCAGATTTATCCAGAAAGTCTATTCATATGCAAATAAAGCACTCCGCGAAATTGTCAGATGCGGCATTCTATGGATATTCGTTCTTCTTACACTCCTGATGCAAATCTCCCGTCATCAATAATATTTATTCAACGAAATGTAACCCAAGTTGATACATTTATTTAATGAAACAAGAGAACAGGATTGGGGAAGCCGAGCTGAATGAACTTGTCGTTACGAGCGCAACAGCTTTCTTCTTTCGTTTTCTCTCTGGGTCAAGCCGTTACATATAATGGGGCTTGTGCTTCTAAATCTGGTAGCCAATCATTTGCCTTTATGACCCGTTAGTAAAATTCCTGATTGTCCTTATAAGGCACGCCTGCGTATCACGCGATATTTCTGTAGTATTTTGAACTTCGGTTGTAAGAATATCGAATGTTCATTGGTCGCCAGTGTTGGTTACGTCAGATAATGACCTCCCACGCTTACCGCGGAAAATTGAGGGTTATGACGAGTGGGTCAGAACATTCCTTTGAATTCGACCTGATTCAAACTTGTTGTTGATATATTGTGTAAACATAAAGCCATTCGTATCACCAAATGTCTGTAGTTAGGACGGACATGATAGATGATGGATTTTGTGATTTTGGATGCACAATAAAAGAAAAAAGACATATATGGTAATATCATGCCCACCCGTTAGGGGGCCATCAGGTTAGAAGTAAAGCAAATAAATGAACTTCCCGCATTATCTCCCAGAGTTTATAAGGTACTGTAGACCTGGGTCCCCAGAATAAATGAACCACGGCCATACTCGACTGTAATTCAATAAACGATTTATTGCCCATTTACGATATCGAACTAATGTGTAACAAGCTGAGTAGCTAGCAGGTCCTCCGCCAAGTAGCCTGTTTGAGAGCATACAGCATATACGCTTCCAATATCTCCTTAAATATAACTTGGAAAGTTGATATGTGTATGTGGAAAGAGATGTTCATCTGGAATTGTTGAGACAATTTGAGGAGGTTTGGGAAGCAGTAATGGGTAGTGCAACACTGGAATGTAAGTCTGTAGTTGTATATGGATTTGTGGATGGTGAGGTTTATAAATCGATGAGTGGAATAGATCAAGATATCGCGTTCACAATTACAACACATATAAGGGAAGTGGGAAGAGGTGCTGACATACTGACTGCGTCATATGACTTCACAGAATAGTCTTCTGGTAAACCTATTCTAAAGCACATACCAAGAATCTAACGATTCATGATATGTGTTGTATCTCAGATACGCTTTTATTGTACCTGTTCATGTGGCAACATGGATGATATGACCACACGGCCCCTAGCACCGGCATAAGCGGTATGAGATACAAATCTAGAGAGCTATGATGGAAATGCTCTGACAACTTGTATACTGGTAATTGGTGAGCTGTTTCGCTGTGACAACTCGTACATTGGAGATTGGTGAGCTGTATCGTCGTCAGATGTAAATGACGGCAATTAACACAAAAGACTAGTCTGTAAGGCCCGATGTCGACCCAGCATCAACTTCCCACAAATGCCAACATATATCAAAGACCAAATGGGTGAGTGAAATCCAAGATGGTCAATGGCAGCCATCTTGGATTACATACTACCTCAATGAAAATCAATATCAATCGCTGTCTAACTGATGTGAAGCACCGTCTCGAGTTTGAAGTTGATTGGTCAAATTGTTGTCGAGATATCACGTTCACAAGATCCGAGACGGATGGAATCCAATATCGTCAATGGCAGCCATCTTGGATTATGTACCTCAGTGAAAATCAATACCAATGGCCGTCTAATTGATGTAAAGCACATTCTCAAGTTGGAAGTCGATTGGTCGAACTGTTCTCGAGATATCGCGTTCACAAGATGTGGGATGGACAGAATCCAATATGGTCAATGGCAGCCATCTTGGATTATGTACCTCAGTGAAAACCAATACCAATGGCCGTCTAACTGATGTGAAAAACCTTCCCAAGTTTGAAGTCGATTGGTTGATTTGTTTTTGAGATATCGTGTTAACAAGATGTGGAACGGAGTGAATCCAATATGGTCCATGGCAGCCATCTTGGATTAAGTATCTCAGTGAAAATCAAAACCAATGGCCGTTTAACTGATGCGAAGCACATTCTCAAGTTTGAAGTGGATTGGTCAAACTGTTGTCGAGATATCGCGTTCACAAGATGTGGGATGGACAGAATCCAATATGGTCAATGGCAGCCATCTTGGATTACGTACCTCAGTGAAAATCAATACCAATGGCCGTCTAACTGATGTGAAGAACCTTCCCAAGTTTGAAGTCGATTGGTTGAATTGTTCTCGAGATATCGCGTTCACAAGATCTGGGACGGATGGAATCCAATATGGTCAATGGCAGCCATCTTGGATTACGTACCTCAGTGAAAATCAATACCAATGGCCGTCTGACTGATGTGAAGAACCTTCCCAAGCTTGAAGTTGATTGGTGGAATTGTTCTTGAGATATCGCGTTCACAGGATGTGGGACGAACAGAATCCAATATGGTCGATGGCGGCCATCTTGGATTACGTACTTCAGTGAAAATTAATACCAATGGCCGTCTAACTGATGTGAAGCACCTTCTCAAGTTTGAAGTCGATTGGTCAAATTGTTCTTGAGATATCGCGTTCACAAGATGTGGGACGGACAGAATCCAATATGGTCGATGGCGGCCATCTTGGATTACGTACCTCAGTGAAAATGAATACCAATGGCCGTCTAACTGATGTGAAGCACCTTCTCAAGTTTGAAGTCGATTGGTCGAATTGTTCTCAAGATATCGCGTTCACAAGATGTGGGACGGACGGAAGGACGGAAGGACGGACGGAGGGACGGACGGAAGGACGGACGGCTAGCATTTCCAAGTCCTCCCACCACTTCGTGGCGGAGGACAAAAAAGACAACACGAGTCGAAAGTGCAGGTAGACCTTCGTTGGGCAGAAGTTTATATCTAACGAAAAAATGTTGACTCCGATGTCAGCACAACCGGTTTTCTGGGTCACCTTAGCGTACGGCCAGACTGCGTGCGCCAGATAATTCCCATGATTCCTCAGTCCAAAGTTAGGTAATTCAGATGCCGACTAATAACGACTGCAAGCCGATCGGCGCACAGTGGAAAAATTGGATTCTGTATTGCGCAGATTTCACATCCTACGTCACATGAAGCGTTATAGGCAGGCTGGTGGTGCCATTGCAGTCTACATAGTCTAAGTGATCCTTACATACTTCTAGTTTTCATGAACTTCTGATAATACTAACATGTGGGTGTATGTATCAAATGCATTCATACCACGGAAGACAATATGTTGAGAATTTGCTGGTCCTCGATGACGTCATCGCTCCACATCGGGACACGGGATTCCCTGTGGAGAAACCCTGTTCTATTTATAAATCATGACGTCAGCTCTATTTATAGATCACCCGAATTGAGTTCAACAGTACATGGTAATACTGCGTACTATAAGTTTAACTCCCAATGTATTCATGTATTTTTTTCGTGGCTATACGGATCGACCATCGTGTATTCAATTCTGTGAGGGGTCACAAATATCCTGCTCATGCGCATGGACAGTCGGATAGCCACCGGCTACTGATTACATGTTGTTCGACCGTAAATAAAGATATCAATCGACCACCCCTATCAATCAATCGGCCATTCCCGGCGATTCAGGTGACCCGCCGCGTATTGGAAGTCTCGTTGACATGGGACTATGTTCTGTCCGCGGAGGCTTCTCCCCGGAAGTGACCGCCTCACCGTCAGACCTGACCACCTCACCGCGAAGGAATACCGCGGAGGAATACATCCTCGGGGTCACTTCCGGTCACGTGACTCTTGACATATTACCGGAATTATAAATGGCCAGGACCTCCACAAAGAACCCGGATGCTGTACTCAATACGCGGTCAAATCACCTTTCATTACTACTTACTTACATGCATAATAATGATGACTAAACTCATCAATGATGTCTTTCAGGTATTCGACAATCTACTAACACCATTGGTTATGTAAGTAAGACCCAATTAAAAAGTTTGGAATTCAACAATATGACAATTGCAGGCCTCCCAGTCACTTTTCAGGAATTTTGATTATGATTTTATGCCAATTTTTGTGAAAATTCATGAAAATTTTATGCTTTTTATGCTTTTGTCATCTATTTTTTATGATTTTTTTATGATGAAAATAATGAATATCAGAGACGACAGAAAATATTCCTGCAGGTTCTTCCACTGCTCCAGTATTCTCAGCACAACAGGTTTCAGCGTTAGCCATCTTGAGCTTACATGACGCAATGCATACCAGGCAGTGCACTTTGTGATCTCTTCTGGAGAAGCATAATCTTCGCGTCTCGTACTCGACAGTTTGAAGAAAGAATGTATGTCAGAAGCGAGCTCGTCCACGTCCATGTCGAGTTTGTCAAGTGCTTTTCGAAAGGCATTGTGAACATGGTGTAGAGAACAGGATCCAAGCTGTAGAAGAGTTGTATTACATTTCTTCTCAAGATCGGCCATGAGTTTGTTCTCAAAAGACAAATTCACATTTGGTCCAACCATACCAACGTGGAGAAGGTAGCGTGCATTCCAATTCATCTTTTGACCAAACTCCAGAAAATGTCTCACCAAATCCTCTGCTGTACAATGGCCTACAAATAAGGTCCCACAGTAACATATAACAATGCGGTTCTCCTTCTCCAACCAGAATTGCACATGTTCATCATATTGCTTCTTGATTTGCGATGTTGTTGTCTCATCAAAATTGAAGGTGAATGGTGCATCAGATAAATCATTGATGATCAGTTCCTTGAAATAAGGTGTAATTCCGTACTGTATATAATACTTCACCTTTGTTTCTCCTTGTTTCTTGTTTTTGGCAATGTCAGAATCTGGAAACATTTTTCGGAAACGTTCAGCATCGTCACTTGTGCTTGCAAACGAGTACTCTAAATTTACAATCTTTTATGATCTGTTCTTCTTTTGTTTGGACAATGCTCCCTTTTGCTAGTCTAAAATCTTTTCCTGCCGTGGTCACAAAACAGCTCTGACTTGAATGCCCACTGAGATTTTTTTCAGCTTCTACATGTTTTGCTCCTTTGCTGTGTGACCGCACCTGGGCGAGGCCAGATATCAATCTTGAAGTTCTTTTTGCATATAGTACAGTGTGCACTTGTATCCTCGCTGGCACGCTGGACCCATGCAAACTCATTTTGTCATGAATCACAATAGGCTGTCTTGCCCATATTGTATCAAACTACATTTTGAGCAAGTAATCTCATATACAGTCAAGATATATACCAATTTGCTCATAATGGAAATATCATAAATAGCAATATCGAATGATTGAAACATGTACTTGCTATGTGTATGATATTTTCAAGATAAGCAAAGCTATATTGGAGGTACAATGTCATATGTGACAAATTGAGAATGAGCGGATATCTGAGAACCCTGGCTATGTATGTGACGAATGCACTAATAATATAGCCCAACACAGAAACAGGTATTATACAACATTATATGTACATACTTGGAACTCGTGGGCATGCCCAATGTTTTTCCAACAAAAATTTATGATTTTATGATTATTTTTTTTAATTTTATGCTATTTTATGCTGTTTACTCATTTTTTGGCAATTTGTTTTGATTTTATACCACTCTGGGAGGCCTACAATTGGAAACGATCGCCGCTGTGGACTTTGACAGGCTAACGACGAAATGCACTGACAATTACACTGTATTGTTGCATCAAACGATTGGGTGGATAATTGTGTTAACCACTTTGCACCTTAGAATTAATACCAAGCGTATGGAGACACTGACAGGTAAGGCAAACTGAACTCCTCCCTCGCAATTACCTGCAATAATAATCATGTCCAAATCCATCATTTATGCCTTTCAGTTATTTGATACCCTTCTCTGAAAAAATCTGGGCGTTGAGCCAGTCTCTATTCCAAGCATTGGATGCTCATTATTGACGTATACCTGTATACTGTCACAAAAGTACAGGGATCTACTACTAAAGATGCCCACTGTGTTGTCAAATACTCGAGCACATCCCACGAGAAACATGTTTAATTTTGTGTGGATGAAGATCCGATTTTACTGTAAGATTATACCACCGTCTGTGTAACAAATATATGTATACCTAAACAATCTGTGCCACACTAAGAGAGATTTGTGTGAGGAATGATATGTTCCATCATGACCATATATATATGTGGTATCCTTCCTGGAAAGTTACGGTACGAAGACGATACCGTCCATTGTCCTTTTTTTAAATTCCCATCAGATCTGGTAAAAGCAGTATTTTACATTGCTCAGATATTGATAACGACTTAATGCAAGCGACAGAAACTTGCGAAAACTTGAAAGGCAAGATTGATTGGTTCTGTCTGCATATCAGATAGTGGGTTCTATATACACACAAAAAGGGAGCTCAATCTCCTTCGCAGAGGTGGAATGTGGAAACATTTCTGCACATCTGACTTATTGTCGTGGTATTTTCGTCACCAGTTCGTTACAGCCAATAGTGGCACGTCATTAGTTTGTTACAGTCAATAGCGCCAATCGCATCTCATTTGGAAGTATGGCCCTGACGGTGTTACATAACCCACTGTCTTGGCCAGTACAAGGTGTCTCCAAGTTTCAAGACCTGTGTTGGTGATTGAAGATTTACACTATATCATTGCTTCTTTAACAAAGTTTAAACTTTCTCTCATTGCTTTTCAATATTAATTATTGGTGAACGGGTAATCGAAAATGATGTACTCGCCGCCTGGAACCCTACATATACCCAGACAATAGCTTCCTACATTACATGAAGTATCGACCATATAGGACCTCTCCGTAACCTGTTCGGGTGTCTTTGGCGATTATCCTAAAATATATTCCCAGATTTTAGTTTGCCTATCCTAGTTAAACCAAATTTTATTGATGGGTTAAGAGCATAGCCCGTGGTTCCACAGTTGCATATCAACAGTGGTAAACTGCTTAAGCTTTCCAGTATGATTTTCTGAAGTATCGTGCCTAATCATGAAACAAGTTTCATAGCCTTGAAAAGGTACGAATTGAAAATGGGTTTCTCATGATCACACTATACCAATTAAGGATGTCGAGAATTCGAGCTCACTTGCCTTCGTTCAGTTGACCTAGAATCTTGGAAAAACCAGATTGTCTCTTGTTCAGAAACAAAGAAAGAATCGATGACAAGTCACAGAAACTTGAAGGGCAAGATTGATTGGGTCAATTTTTGTTGACGGAGATGAGTTTTTCAATGTAATTGAATTCCATCGTAGAGGGGGAATGTGGTTGAAATCCTTGTTCACTTAATACTGTTGTCCTGGTATTTTCGTCATTCGTACGTTAGTCAGCAGTTGTAATCGTATCTCCTTTGGCTTTGTCGCCCTGAGTGAATTACATAGTCCACTTTGTTGACGAATTAATACCACCAGTACTAAATTGCTTCGAGGTCTCAGGAGCTGTGTGGTTGTGGATGAGAATTTGTACTCTACTATTGTTTCCCTTACGCATTTTATATCAATGTTCATCAATGTTTATCCCTGGCAAAGGTGTGATTAAGAAACACACTTTGTTGACATTCCCCATCATGCCCATTTCATTTAGTTTCACCTCTTAGAACTCTTTAAGATATGTCTTTAAGCAGCTGGAATGGCGATCATCTTATTATATGTTAAGATTGAGACTTAAGAAAATACCCATAATCATAATCCTATACACTTTCATATGAACATATTTTTGTTTACCCTCCCAGTATGATTTCCTCTCGTCTCGTGCCTAATCATGAAAACCATTTGATAGCCCTGGGGCACACACTGGAAACTGTTTGCCGTACAATTTCACCATAACAATCAAAGCAATATACTTATATATGTGATGATAATTTACTTTATACGTTCTCTGATAGCTAAAAATAGTGTGAAATGGGATTATGTTTTTATTCATCCTCTGATATTGGTTTATTCAAGTGATGACATAGCTAAGATTCATAGCGTCTCCCTTCCCTCAACGCTATGCCGACGACAAATACATTTCCCTGGTGGTAACTCGAACATCTCCATGGCGCACTTATTATTACCTTTGCGCCCTATTGGACCTTCATTAACTTGAGAAAAGGATCTTGGCGCCCACCATTGTCCGATAATTGTAAGCCAATGACAAGAGGATCTTTTTGTCCATTGTTACTAAGACGATTGAGTTGTAATTTTGTTTACAGAATTTCGAATCTGAGCGAAAAAGGGACACTGGAAAACACCAAGATATAATCTTTCTAACCAAAAAAGGTATCCTGCACAACTAGACCCCAAGGGGAACCTGTGTATCAAAATTGAGAAAGATCAATAGAGTAGTTCCTGAGAAATCGTGATAAAGTTTCATGGGGGGAAATACAAGATGGCCGCCTGGTGGCCATATTGGATTTTCGAATCAGATCAGAAAAGGTATCTTGCACAACTAGACCCCAAGGCGAACCTGTGTACCAAATTTGAGAAAGATCCATGCAGTAGTTCCTGAGAAATCGCGATAACAAGGTTTCATGGGGAAATTCAAGATGGCCGCCTTGTGGCCATATTGGATTTTCGATTCGGACCGAAACAGGTATCTTGCAAAACTAGACCCTGAGGAGAATCTGTGTACCAAATTTGAGAAAGATCCATGCAGTACCGAGAAATGACGATAACTAAGTTTCATGGAGAAATCCAAGATGGCTGCATGGTGGCCATATTGGATTTTCGAATCGGACCAGAAAAGGTATCTTGCACAACTAGATCCCAAGGGGAACCTGTGTACCAAATTTGAGAAAGATCCATGCAGCAGTTCCTGAGAAAACGCGATAACAAGGTTTCATGGGGAAATCCAAGATGGTTGCCTGGTGGCCATATTGGATTTCGAATGGGACCTGAAAAGGTTTCTTGCACAACTAGACCACAAGTTGACCTGTGTCAACTAGACCACAAATGACCTGTGTACCAAATTTGAAAAAGATCCATGCAGTAGTTCCTGAGAAATCGCGGTAACAAGGTTTCATGGGGAAATCCAAGATGGCTGCCTGGTGGCCATATTGGATTTTCGAATCGGACCAGAAAAGGTTTCTTGCACAACCAGATCCCAAGGGGAACCTGTGTACCAAATTTGAAAAAAAAATCCATGCAGTAGTTCCTGAGAAATCGCGGTAACAAGGTTTCATCGGGAAATCCAAGATGGCTGCCTGGTGGCCATATTGGATTTTCGAATCGGACCAAAAAAGGTTTCTTGCACAACTAGGCCCCAAGGGGAACCTGTGTACCAAATTTGAAAAAAAAATCCATGCAGTAGTTCCTGAGAAATCGCAGTAACAAGGTTTCATGAGGAAATCCAAGATGGCTGCCTGGTGGCCATATTGGATTTTCGAATCGGACCAAATAAGGTTTCTTGCACAACTAGACCCCAAGGGGAACCTGTGTACCAAATTTGAAAAAGATCCATGCAGTAGTTCCTGAGAAATCGCGGTAACAAGAATTGTTTACGGACGGACGGACGACGGACGGACGGACGCACGACGGACGGACGGACGGACGGACGACGGACGAAAAGTGATTTGAACAGCCCACCATCTGGCTAAAAATACAGAAATGGCAGACTAAATGGCCCTTCGTCGGTCATATATTAATTACAGACGTTAAAATTATCCCTATGGAGCCTCAAAATCACCTGAAATCGAGGGTCAAGAAGATGGGCATTTCCGTCATAATGGACTTCGTGTATACAGGGGAAAATTGTACGAAACAAGATAGTGATTCATTAGAGAAAATACAACGACAGGCTGCTCTCCTTTGTACTGGTGGATTTAGACTCACTAGCAGTGAAGCTCTACTTAGGGAATTAGGATGGCAGTCACTCAAAAGCCGGCGGCGCTGGAGAAGATTGCACTTGTTCAAAATTAAAAACTGTCTTGTGCCAGAATATCTTTCTTCCATGTGTCCTCCTATTGTATCTCGTGTTACAGGCCATAGCCTAAGAAACAAGGATCATATGAATACTATTTATGCGAGGACAGAATCGTTTCGTAAGTCTTTCTTCCCCCAGTCAATTAGAGATTGGAACAATCTTCCGATCAATATTCGAAATTCACTCTCTCTGAATACATTCAAAAATCTACTTCGTACAGCTGAAGGAATCGAAAGTAATCCTTTATTTTCGTATTCATATGGTCGTTCGGTTACTAATCACTGTAGAATACGTATGGGATTAAGCCACCTCCACCACCAGTTGTATAAGTACAATATTATAATGTATAAAAACTGTCACATCTGTGATTTTAGTCATGAGACTGCTAAACATTACTTTCTATATTGCCCGATTTTTGCTGCCCCGCGTAAAATCTTGCTCACACAAGTTGTAAATATCATTAGTCCTGGTATACACTACTCCATGTATTTAGATTTCTTATCTGATCATTTGTTAGATATCCTATTACGTGGCGACAAATCGTTTTCTTGGGAAGAAAATACAAAAGTATTTGAAGCTGTTTTTGAATACATAAATGCTACTGGGCGTTTTAAACGGGCATTGGATGGTTAGGTTTCAAATAATCCAAAGTTGCCTTCCTCGTTTTCAATTTTTGCAGAATAATAATAATTGTGTTATTGTTGCCATATTATAGTCCATTGCCCTTTTCTATTGTCATTTTTTTTTATGCAAACGGACGAAAACATTTATATATATATATTCTAAAGTTTTCTAGTTAATCATGGCCAGTTATTGATATTATGTATATATCTACTGCAGAGGAAACCACCTTTGTAGCCCTTGGGCTGTGTGGAATCCTCTAAAAATAAATAAAGCATTATATTATTATATTACAGGGGATGATGGTCACAGCATCGATTATGGTATTTTTATTCATGGCGGCCCATTTTCTCAAGTTAATGAAGGTCCAATAGGGCGCAAAGGTAATAATAAGTGCGCCATGGAGATGTTCGAGTTACCACCAGGGAAATGTATTTGTTGTCGGGCATAGCGTTGAGGGAAGGTAGACGCTATGAATCTTAGCTAGTGATGACATGGAGTCGATTTTGAGTTTTTCACTAATCGCTTTTGTTGGACGGTCGAATTTCACCTTTCACCTTGAAATATTTTTTATATTTTTACCTCTTGGTGTTCAAAAGAACCATTTGGCGAAAGTCTTGTTACAGACTTGAACAAACCCGGGACAGTGCAAGCATCAAAAAGCCCCATATGTTACAAAACATTTTGTATAAAGAACATATTACGTTAAAAATCTTCTGTGTGTTTGACGTAATAAAGCAGATTTTCCGTTCAGCGGTGATGTTGTGTTCACCCCAAAATATCCCTTCCTATTACATTTGTGAGGCCAAAAAACGAATTTCTTATATTTGGACCACTATATTATGCAAACTAAAAGAGAGAAATATTCCGAGTGGTACAATTCCTATTCTATACTGAATTACAAAAGTTGCACATGCACTGCAGTGAGAAATTGGAGATCCAAAATTGGAATTGGAAATCCAAATCCATGTCGAAAACATTCCTAGAAAAATATGAATAATACCGTCTAGATAAGTCTGTGCATTGTAAACAAACAATCGAAACTTTAATAGAACAAAGACGTTCTGGCGAATCAGGTTTATTATTACATATTTCTTTCGACGGTTTGTGAACTGTTGAAGGTTTTCCTGTTTTCTGGAGCTTTCGTCGATAATTTACCTACATATGACTTCGAACAGTGAACCAGTCCAGACGTCCTGACGTTAATATATGCAAATTCCTGGGAACGTCAATGCAACTGAAAAGCGATTCATTTAAAAACAAGTTAAATTAAAACACACACTATCGATGGTAATTTTTTCAAAGATAAAAATGTTTGCAACCACATTGTACTTATTCGATTTTCCTTATTATGCTGAATTTCCACGTCGACCATCACTTACATGGCGCAAAACGACAAGGTTTCGTTGCGAAAACATCTCGCTAGTCACATTAAACATGAAGCTGCGCTATCGAAACCCCTCGGCTCTGAACCCCAGCTATTATAATGTAAGGGTGTCTCTACCAATTGATTGGCTTGTGGGAAGAAATATTTACCCCTGGTATTGTAAGTGTACTTTCTTTGAAAAAAAAAGTTTTCCTCCCCTTAAATTAATTTGTTTCTGGAATAAATTGAAAGAGCTGTATCGATGTCTCACCAAAACAACAGTACACATGGCTAGATAAATACAGTACATGTATACTAAATGGCACATGTATGTCATTTTCAAAACAGATTTGCAAGCATTCTTCGCATTGTCTAAGAGAATAAATCAATAAATCAGTCATCCAATCAATAAATAAATAAATGTGATAGTATACTAACATGATATAGAAATAATATGCAAACTTAACATAGGAATTAGTGGATTTTGTTAGACAAGGGGCATAACTCTGCAAAATACTTTCTGACACGACTCATTTTCGATAGGCATCTAGTGTCATTTTCAAAACAAATTTGCAGGCATTCTTCGCATTGTGTAAGAGAATAAATCAATAAATCAGTCATCCAATCAATAAATAAATGTGATAGTATACAAACATGATATAGAAATTATATGCAAACTTAACATAAGAATTAGTGGATTTTATTAGACAAGGGGCATAACTCTGCAAAATACTTTCTGACACGACTCATTTTCGATAGGCATCTAGTTCAGGTCAAGAGAAACAACTGTATCACGTTAGGATGTTGTATATGGAACGGTTCTGAAATTATCACAATAACAAATCATAAATGGATTTTTATTTGTAAAAAGGGGCATAACTCTGCAAAATATTGTCCGAGATGACTCATTTTCGATAGGCTTCTGATTTACGTGAAGATAAATAGATGTAACAAGTTTGGTTGCCATGCATGAAACGGTTCTGTAGATATCGCGGTAACGGACGGACGGACAGCCGTACATGATGACGACAATACCCCTAGGCCAAAGTTGGCCGAGGGGTAAAAAACCGCATCTTCTAAATTTCTCCAATTGTGAAACACCCCGCGACCCGCCGCTTGTATCCGCAATGAGTTCTATCTAATAGAACTCCATGGTTCCATGGACTTGAAAGCTGAGGTCCTTGAATTTATGGTTTTAACATCATTGATTTTAAGGAAATCCACCAAAATGCACGCGACTATAGTGTAAAAGTGATTCTTTTTCTGCCTTGGACTCAGCCTTGAACGATACCCGAAGGCGATGTTCACCCTGCTGAAAAGTGCCCTTAAAGTAGTGAAATTGTGTCTAAAGGTAAGATTTGATTATCCTCAAGACTCTACTGCAATCCACACATTGAATCAACCATGCTACTTTGGTATCTCTCCATTATCTCACAATGCCTAGAGCTTACTTCCCATATCATACACTGGAAAAAATAATCTGCACTTGACAGCAGCATCATCATCATCAAATCACTGACCGTCTGTCAGATAACGTATTCCACTGACCGTCTGTCAGATAACGTATTCCGGACGACACACGACATCGACTATGTTGGATTAAATTGGGACTTCTGTACTCGTCGCCTGTACTTGTATCCTCCTATCAACAGTGTCTGTGGTGTTGACCAGGACCATTTATTGGTGATGATGGGATATGGTGATGCTATGGTTCTAACTCATCGCCAGTGTCACTTGTTTTTTGTGTGTGTGTGATACTCTCTAAAATAATTAGATTGAAAATTCAATCTGTAAGATTGGAATTAGTAACCAATCTATTCGATTGAATATTTTCAATCCGATGAAAGATTGGTCACTACTTTCAATCTGATAGATTGAATTTCAATCTAATTATTTTAGAGACTAGCTAGGACTGTGTAAGTGTAGATACAGTTATTCATTTGGGGTCTCGACATAGTACTGCAGGGTGAATAAGAGGCAATTATATAACCCAAACATAAATCAGGTTTCAATTTGTACGACGTGTGTGAAATAAATTATTCAACCGATACGTTAGTTTCTTTGCATAAATAATACCATTCAAGTATTTATGTGCACAGCTAGATCAATATTAACAATGGGCTGCGAATCACAGAAGTTGTTCATAATATATATCTGCATAGATGTATATAAGCAACAACCATATACATTTGAGAAAATGCCAAGAATATATTGCTAGTATATAAGGAATATATAAAGAATATATAATATATATAGAGAACATATTGCGGAAATTCTTTAATGGACGACGGCTAAAACTTGAAAGACGGACCAGACGCTTGTATTGCTAGAATGAGACAAAGAAGAAGTAGTTCTGCATCAGGATCAAGATTGTCAAACAGCTTCCAAATATCAATATATTCGAAAAATAAGTCTTTGCATATCTTCAGAAAGTATAAAACAGCGGAGACCCAGTCTACTGCTGTATATTCCTGAGTGTACCCCTGATCCGAACACTGCTCTAGATATAGGCTTGACATTCCACAACCATTTACTGTAATAGATAATCTTCGGAAAGTCGATCTTCATTTTATCAAGACAATTTCTACGTTCCCACTTCGAACTTCCCTGGATATATCTGGCCCCCTTCAATGTTCAAAGAACTTATAAATAGACACGAGACGTCACTGACCGCGAAACCATTTGAATTTCGAAATGTGTCATAGAAGAGCGGTATTGATTGGCTGACCTATATTTGGGCCAATACAACCACCATATTAGGAGGAATAACGCCGCTACTTGAGGATGATGTCACCCTACACATAATCGGCTTGTAGTCTCTGATTGGTTAGTTTCTCCTTCGTAGGTGAAATTTACATCTCGAATTTTGAACACTGAAGGTGGTCAGATAAATCAAGGTAGGTACGAAGAGGAAACGTAGAAATTGGCTTGATAAAATGAAGATGCGAAAAGTCATGCTTTGTTCACTATCAATGCATATATATATATTAACTATATAAACGCCTGATATTTCATCTTTATCATAATGCAAAGCATTGCGTGTACCCCCGGTGCTTATATTGAAAGACTATATCTACATTGAAACTGACATTGAAACTTCGAACCACTAATAAAAACATCATTGACCCGAATAAGGATCGAACTTGGGAAGTATCAGGATTTTGACGCGCTCCTTTCCCAACATTGAGTTTGGCTGCGGACATAGGCATTGTGATCATCAATTCGGGAACCATAAATTGGACCAAAGTTTCTATGCGAAGGTTGAATCGATGCATATATTTAAAGTCAAATATTGCTTGTACCAGACAGCATGCATGCCGAACAGGCGTGCTAAGAGAGTTGAAGATTTTGTACGATTAGGCACAAAGTCATATAACTCTATACTTTTTTGGAAGGGGTCGGTGAAACAACTTATATGTGTGACCTTTATAAATGGACTTCATTTGTTCACCAGTTATGTCAATTCTATCGAAACCTTCTCTCATCCCATACACCATCAGCATACAAAGTCTTCGAGTGATCGGCGTTGTCGTTGCTTCGTACAGATCTGCCGGTTTCATCCACTGGCATCGAAGAATCTCGTTCTGGCACGGACTTATTTCGAATGAAAGGGGTCTTAAACGGCAGACAAAATAAATATCAGATCGTCCAAAAGCACCTGGTTGGTCGTGATGCTGGCGAAACGCCAACACGGACTGGAAATCTGCAACGAAGAAATTGTAAAACTGGATAAATTGACTATCGGTATAGACGCGTATACGATCAACTAAATGCCAACTAATGTATCTGGAAGACAAAATCTATATTTCGAAAAGACAATTAACCCCAATCTGTATAAGATGTATAACGATAATGGCTGTGCCTTTTCCTTTACATATTTTGCACGAGATGACTCTGGTGATCTACTTCATCAGACGAGATGCCGAAACAAATTGGATACCTGGTCAGGTATTCATTCTTATCACTGCTGTACAGGAATATAACAACCAGTTGCCCCGTTTGTATACACTGTAAAACGGTCTGACATCGGGACTATGCCTGGCCAGTTGTCCCAAATAAATATCGAAATGGTTGATACTGTCTCTGTTTTTGAGACCCAATTACTGTTCATTATGAATAGACATGTGAAGACAAGCAAACATCGTCTATCGCAAACTTATTCGTCGGAGTTATGAGTGGCGCATGACAATACTGCCATGGCTACTCGTGGTTCGGTCAAAATGTCAAAAACGTACGCTAAGCGTTTGAGAATTTAAGAAGCAGGCATAAAGATTGCTCAAGTGGAAACACACTGAAAACATGGAATACGGATTATTCTCATCATTGATGAAGAGAATGCCATCGATCGGTCTTTGTATTCCGCTCGTACGCTCAGCTCACTCGTTTTCATGTGATCTTTTGTTTGGGTCGCCCGATGAATATACCTACCAAACCCAAGCACCAATAACATATAAATACATGTGTGATACTAATGATATCATATGAGCCAATGGACTGAAGGGTGTGCATGACGTACGAGTTCACGTCTATATGCATATATATATTTCGTTAGGAAAAACATTGGTTGTCGGAGATGATCGAGCAGAAAGCCCAAGGAAAACCTATTCAAACTCGACAAACCTAAGTTAGCTAAAAGTGGTTAATCGTGCAGCATGTTCGGCGATTGAAGTCTTCTACTGAAACTTTCATTTCGAAAATAGATCGTCAAATCATCTCGAAGTGTTTCTATCAAACACCTAATCATCAATTCCCATGTTCGAAGCAAGAAACTGAAGCTTTTCAATCTAATTTCCACAAGTGATTGTTCGGATATAGAAAATCGGGGAAATTTCGTGTGACTAAGGAGCACCACAAAAAGCAGACACTATAATGTGCATGTGAGATTTCACATGAAAACATACTAAAACCAGCCTGTTGAACGCGTGATACAAGTGAACAAAAAAGTTTTGGGCATAATAATGGGGCAAAATAAATAACGGTTACATTACTACATCTTATTCACGGAGAGATGTCTTGTTCATTCATGTAACGGTGTCTGCTGTGAAGAGTATGTGGTGTCGATTACATATGTAGATCTTTCAGACAAGTGGAGAGAAGATGTTTTGCAAAGCAGAGACGACAGGTGTGTAAAAAGAGCAGGCCTATCAAAGACGCATTTTAACACGTCTAAAGAAGAAATTATCTCGGGTGTCTGGTTTCACGCGACCTAAGTGTGCCATCCCTAAAGAGGGGGAGTCGTCATGTTAAAAAAACAGGACATGTACGATCGTGAATGAAACTGTTATCCGATCTCGGTGGTTGAATAACACTAATAAATAGGTAACGGGAGTTAACTCTACAAAGCAGAAACCGGTAATGTCACACGACTGGTTAAATAACGACGGGGGTCCAGACTCTTCAAAGACAGTGAAGTGACCGAGTCAACCTCCTTCATACAAGTCAGAACTGGACGGTTTCTTTTTTTTCAAATTTAGGCCTCTCGCATCTAACATGTTCCATGTAAATGTTATTTCATGAAGTCCAGATGAGGCATCCGACAGTCAGTCGGTGTCCATCACAATGGGTCAAAGCCAATGGCACTGTATGTGATCATTCCACAATTCAGGGCTGTAGATAGACGATACTCTGAGGCTCAAATCTTGAGACTGAATGTCTGGATTTTATACTCCAGTTTATGTTCCGTCCCAAGATTTGATACTCAAATTAGAATCTGAACAACGAATAAGAATGCTATTTTTTCATTTCTAATCGGAAACCCAGCTGCTACGTTGCAACAAAAGTACGTCAAATAACAAATTCAATGACAACCTAGTCATTGGTACATTTCAGTAGAGCAAATCGTTCAAACGGGAGACTGTTTTAAATCAGAAAGCGTAAACTTTTACAAGTGATGAATCTATACGACTCACTCAAACTGGATACAAGTGACAAATTTACCCATGCATGCCGCCTAATGCTAATAAGATAAGGTTCCAATACATTCTTCAATAAGATCTGTTTGGAGGGTTTTTAAACTAACACCATGATACCCATAAAAAAAACATATGGTCTAAATCTTAGCCAAAGGCAAAACGTTTTTGGGGGGTGATACAAGGTGGTTTACTGAGGCTTGTACTATTAATGGGAAAATCTGAACGAACACGTTCAGGTTTGCAGCGGTCAAAATCCAATCGGGTGTATGAACATTTCAGATAGAAATAAGATAAGATCAACTGATTTCTGCATTTCTATACGATAAACCATTATAGGCGCGGCGTGGGGAGTCGGGTAGGACGGGCAAGAATCAGTGTCACCCGCCCTGCTCCCATTCATCACTATTTGTTACAACGAGCAGCTACAATGGTAACATAAATCTCTAGGTAAATACTACACCAGAAATCCCATAGAAAGGACAGCTCTCCCATACTGAAAAAAATACTTTGATTAATTCTTTGCCTTAACTAGGAGCAGGGACTATATTTAATGGATGTTGGACCGTGCCCGGGCATGGTATTTTCTCAATGGAGCGCGTCTGTACTTTGACTAATGTTTGACTCTTCCGTAGATAAAACCGTCCGTGTGAATGGGCGGTGAGGACAAAGGTGTGGGGATTAGGAGGGCGGATATAATGATCCGTTGCACAGGTTTCAGTCCCCACTAACCCCGTTCATGTACTGGGTGGTCGGTTGGACTTCGTGTCATCAAGAGATACAGAGGAGCAAAAGTAAACAGAAATAGTATACATTCCTTCATTTTGTGAGTTAGGTGCAGGATTGGCTTTTTTTTAGATACTTTTCAAATTTCCTATGCTTTAACATGGTGCTATATAGCATACTTGGCAATATTGTGCAGATACTTTTGCTAAACTTCGCAGTAGGCAGAAAAGAAGGTTACTTAATTAGCATCTATATTCAATATTTAGCACTTTTATAATCTAGTCTAATTAGAATATATTCGCATTAAAATATCTGTAACACCGTGTCGGAGAAAGGACAATATATTCAATATTTAGCACCTTTATAATATTATCTAATTAGATTAGATTCGCACATAAATATGTAGCTGACGTCTGAGAACAGACAATATATTGAATATTTAGCACTTTGATAATATCATCTAATTAGAAGAGATTCGCAGTTAAATATCTAACTGGCGTCCGAGAAAGACAATATATTCAATATTTAGCACCTTTATAATATCATATAATTAGAAAAAATTCGCACTCAAATATGTAACTGGCATCTGGGAAAAGACAATATATTCAATATTTAGCACTTTTATAATCTATACTAAATAGAAGAGATTCGCAGTTAAATATCCACAAGACCCTTTTCGGAGAAAAGACAATATATTCAATATTTAGCACTTTTATAATCTAATATAATTAGAAGAGATTCGCATCAAAATATCTGTAACACCGTGTCGGAGAAAGGACAATATATTCAATATTTAGCACCTTTATAATATCATCTAAGTAGAATATATTCGCATTTAAATATGTAGGTGACGTTTGAGAACAGACAATATATTGAATATTTAGCACTTTGATAATATCATCTAATTAGAAGAGATTCGCAGTTAAATATCTATCTGGCGTCTGGGAAAAGACAATATATTCAATATTTAGCACCTTTATAATATCATATAATTAGAAAAGATTCGCACTTAAATATGTAGCTGGCGTCTGGGAAAGACAATATATTCAATATTTAGCACTTTTATAATCTATACTAAATAGAAGACATTCGCAGTTAAATTTCCACAAGAGCCTTTTCGGAGAAATGACAATATATTCAATATTTAGCACTTTTATAATCTAATCTAATTAGAAGAGTTTCGCATTAAAATATCTGTAACACCGTGTCGAAAGGACAATATATTCAATATTTAGCACCTTTATAATATCATCAAATTAGAATATATTCGCATTTAAATATGTAGGTGACGTTTGAGAACAGACACTATATTGAATATTTAGCACTTTGATAATATCATCTAATTAGAAAAGATTCACAGTTAAATATCTATCTGGCGTGTGGAAAAAGACAATATATTCAATATTTAGCACCTTTATAATATCATATAATTAAAAAAGATTCGCACTCAAATATGTAGCTGGCATCTGGAAAAAGACAATATATTCAATATTTAGCACTTTTATAATCTATACTAAATAGAAGAGATTCGCAGTTAAATATCCACAAGACCCTTTTCGGAGAAAAGACAATATATTCAATATTTAGCACTTTTATAATCTAATATATTTAGAAGAGATTCGCATCAAAATATCTGTAACACCGTGTCGGAGAAAGGACAATATATTCAATATTTAGCACTTTGATAATATCATCTAATTAGAAGAGATTCGCAGTTAAATATCTATCTGGCGTCTGGGAAAAGACAATATATTCAATATTTAGCACCTTTGTAATATCATATAATTAGAAAAGATTCGCACTTAAATATGTAGCTGGCGTCTGGGAAAGACAATGTATTCAATATTTAGCACTTTTATAATCTATACTAAATAGAAGAGATTCGCAGTTAAATTTCCACAAGAGCCTTTTCGGAGAAATGACAATATATTCAATATTTAGCACTTTTATAATCTAATCTAATTAGAAGAGTTTCGCATTAAAATATCTGTAACACCGGGTCGGAGAAAGGACAATATATTCAATATTTAGCACCTTTATAATATCATCTAATTAGAATATATTCGCATTTAAATATGTAGGTTGACGTTTGAGAACAGACACTATATTGAATATTTAGCACTTTGATAATATCATCTAATTAGAAAAGATTCACAGTTAAATATCTATCTGGCGTGTGGAAAAAGAACAATATATTCAATATTTAGCACCTTTATAATATCATATAATTAGAAAAGATTCGCACTCAAATATGTAGCTGGCATCTGGGAAAAGACAATATATTCAATATTTAGCACTTTTATATTCTATACTAAATAGAAGAGATTCGCAGTTAAATATCCACAAGACCCTTTTCGGAGAAAAGACAATATATTCAATATTTAGCACTTTTATAATCTAATATAATTAGAAGAGATTCGCATCAAAATATCTGTAACACCGTGTCGGAGAAAGGACAATATATTCAATATTTAGCACTTTGATAATATCATCTAATTAGAAGAGATTCGCAGTTAAATATCCACAAGAGTCTTTTCAGGGAAAAGACAATATATTCAATATTTAGCACTTTTATAATCTACTATAATTAGAAGAGATTCGCATTAAAATATCGGTAACACCGTGTCGGAGAGAGGACAATATATTCAATAGTTAGCACCTTTATAATATCATCTAATTAGAATATAATTTGATTACAGCAATCAAGTACCAAAGGAAGTTGTTTTTGGCGTTTTGTTTCTTTCGAAATTACAATGAAAGGGACCGATTGTCTCCGAAATACCTTCGGTCATCGTTGAGTGATTGGTTTGTTGTGCCAGTAAGTCTGAATACATGTCAGCTGTCTGCATCAGTGAGGTTGCCTTTATATCGTTCTGTAGGCACCAATCAAGCATTACCTGAGATTGTCTTAAACAGCCTATATACCAGCACATGCGCGTTGTTTAACCAGGAAGAACGATAGAATAACCTGTTATTGTCTGAGTGGAGTTGCACAGACCACAAATGAAAATAAACTTGCAACTGTCTTAAAAATCCTTACATAACAGCGCATGGGCGTTGTTTAACCAGGAAGAACGATAGAATAATCCGTGTTATTGTCAGAGGAGTTGCACAGGCCAGCAAATAAGGTGTAGGACTGCCTTGAACCTCCTTATTCACCAGTCCATGCAAGATTGAAAATATGTAGCATTTGTGCTAATTATACAATATATTTTCTTTAAGGAGAGACAATCAGACAATTTGGAGCTGCGATTTAGAAGAAATATTCAATATTTATCATGGCTGCAATTTAGAAGAAATATTCAATATTTAGCATTTGTGCTAATTATACAATATATTTTCTTTCGGGAGAGGCAGTCCGACAATTTGCGTTTGCGAGTTATCATAAATATTGAATATTTCATCTGGCTGCAATTTAGAAAGAAATATTCAATATTTAGCATTTGTGCTAATTATACAATATATTTCCTTTGGGAACAGGCAAGTCAAAGTGCTAACTAGCAGTAATCCTAGAAATTATCTTCAAAGTAGCACCCCCCTTTCTAAATATCACTGATTTTAGAAATTATTTGCGAAGTAGCAGATCTGCTAAATAGCATGCGAAACAATAATAACCATTCCTGCACCTTAATGCATTTTGTACCTGTATGGAGAGGGCATATGGAGAATCAAAATTAACTGAACTTTTGAATAAACAACGTCAGGGATGAGACCTCGTATTTGTCAAAAAATAGCCCATTGGACTTCAATACTCCTCGGCTATCAGTTATTGTCTATACCCAGCAATCATGCAAATGTTGTATAATATCATCAGTGTATTGTTAGAACTAGATTAACAAAATGTGATCTAGTAAGGTTGACTGTAGTTCAGCTTTTGCCAAGGCATGAGGTTCTGGTAAAGCAAGACCGAATTCTTAGCTCTAAATATATTCTTAGCTTATAATCAAATCAAGTAATTTTATCTTGAAAATATAGATCAAGGTCAGTTATCTTCAAAACTTTTCAAGTCAATTCTAACTTAATTGCATAGGGAACATGAATTTGGAGATCTTAGACTTAACATATAGAATTTGACCTTTTTAAAATAGGTCAAGGTCAGTGATATTCTTCAATAGACTTCAGGTCCAGCCACAAGTGGTAGTCAACTGGGATAGGCTTCTAGTCAATCACTAGTTGCATATATAATATGCATTTGGAGACCCTAGCATTAATCCTTCAAAAAATATAGCAATACTAGAATTTGACCTTAATAAAATAGGTCAAGGTCAGACATTTTTAATAGGCTTCTGACCCTTCACCAGATACATATGTGGTATCAATTCACAATGGCTGGCTATAATTCTTCTTGAGATGTCGTGTTCACAAGAAAGATGGACAGACGGACAGACATACGGACGGACAGACGACGCTGACGACGACAATACACTTCGGGCAAAATTTGCCCGAGGGGTAATAAACCGGCTGTAAGATCCCGACAGTCATTGAAGAATAAATGCCCTAATCAAGAACTTTTAATTAGAGATGGAAGAAATGGTTGAATACAAAAGGTATATCTCAGACTATAATAAGCAGTCATAAACAATTTGGAATGGATGACTATAGTATCGTTATTCTAATGCTTCGGGAATAGTCACCATACATTGTATCCTGTGAACAATAGCAAATACGTGAACCACTAATAATTGCCAAATCAACAGTGACCTTCAGGCTCCAAATAAAATGACCTCCGTAAATCAGAAATGGCATTAAGCCCGGATCATTCTCTTCCAGTAATGTTCCTTGAATGGTCCCCTTCTTGTCAACTACAGATGAGATATTGCCGTGAGTGACCGAGAACAGCTAGTAACCGCATTGTTAAATTATATCGTAAAAATATGCCTGCATCGATTCTATAGCTAATGCCTGACAGTATTAACGATGTCCACGCCGATAAGGTATACTTTTGGCGTCGTAAGCGATACCGTCTTCAAAGAATGCCCTTGGACACAAAGCGATACCGTCTTCAGAGAATGTCCTTGGACACAACGCGATACCGTCTTCAGAGAATGCCCTGAGACACAAAGCGATACCGTCTTCAGAGAAATCCTTGGACAAAATTACAGGACCTTGTTTGAATAACACCATCTTTTAAGACTACGGTCAGAAAGGACATTTCTTGTAAGAAAACATGCACTTTAACTCTCCTTCTTTCAACAGTACAGTCAAAAAATGACTGATGGCTATCACCAAAAAAAGGCGACGACAGTATCACCAAGAAATGGTGATGAGTTAGAGCCATGGCCATATTTCATCATCGCCATTATTTAGTGATGGTCATCGCCATATATTGGCGATAACCTGAAATCTACACTAACTGTTCGTCGCCATTTATTGGCGATAACCAGGCCCCATCACCAATAAATGTCGATGAAATGACCTGGTCAGCATTTGTCATAATGGCGAAAAAACTGAATTCATTAATTGCAATATTGGTGTTAGACAGGGTGAAAATTTATCTCCTCTGCTCTTCGCATTGTTCTTAAACGACCTTGAATCATTTTTACTTGCTCACAATTGCTCTGGTATAGATCTCACAACTTTCGATGATAACTTAGTTCATTACCTACAGTTATTGGTATTGTTATATGCAGATGACACAATAATATTGGCAACCAACGAAAGAGAACTGCAAAACAATATAGATGTATTTGCCATATTGTGCAACATGGAGAATGAACGTAAATGTCAACAAAACTAGAGTTGTAATATTCGGAGCAAGGAATACCAATGCATACTCTTTCCATTTTGGCAATATTAGTATTGACATTGTTAATATGTATAAGTATCTGGGTGTTACCTTCTCCCAAACCCGAAGTTTTGTGCAGGCAAAGAAACATTTAGTTGATAGTGCTAAGCGAGCCATATTTATGTTAAAACGGAAAATAAGACAGTTCGATATTCCTATTGACTTGCAGTTATCCTTACTTGACAAAGTCATCTCGCCAATACTGTTGTATGGTTGTGAAGTATGGGGATGTGAAGATCTTAGAATTATTGAAAATTTGCATTTGGAATTCCTAAGGTACATCCTTCGAGTAAACAAAGGAACTCCGATCTATATGTTGTATGGAGAGTTAGGCAGATACCCACTACAGTTACTGGTCAAGAAAAGAATTATTTCGTTTTGGGGACATATTTTAATGGGAGATGATAAACCGAAATTATCTTGTTTGATGTACAATTTACTTCTCCGAGACACAGAACAGGGTGTTTATCAACACAAGTGGATAGCAAATGTCAAATTAATATTTCAACAATGTGGAATGAACAATATTTGGTTGTCCCAGTCTTTTCCAAGTATACATGTCATGAAAAAGAACCTGGAAATACGCCTGAGAGATCAATTCAATCAAAGCTGGCACGAATCTATTTCCCTCTCCTCCAAAGGTACCTTTTATCAAGTGTTTAAAGAAACTTTACATCTCGAAAAATATTTAATAACACTACCCTCCAAATTCAGAATCCTAGTCACAAAATTTCGTACTTCGAATCATAGACTCCCTATTGAGACAGGAAGATGGGAAAATATAGCAAGAAATGACAGAACCTGTAAATTATGTACCAGTGGATCTATTGGAGATGAATTTCATTATGTACTTCAATGCTCTTTTTTTACAAACGATCGAAAACTGTTCATTCACCAATATTTCACTAATAATCCCTCTGTTTTCAAACTCAAAGGTATTTTCTGTTGTTCATATAAGCCACAGCTTATAAAGATATGTAAATTTCTGGACACTGTTATCGAAACATTCTAAATTATGAACTAATACTGCATGTAGCATGCTGAGAAATATAGAATTAACCAGTATTATATAAATATTCCCTTGGTAAATTATACGCATATATATAGTTTAATATATGCACATTATCATGTCCTTCTGTGTACCCGCAATTGTCATGAGAATGTACCTCATATACCACAATATAGTGGTCTGAGTGTAATAAAGTCAGTCAGACAAAATTACAGGACCTTGTTTGAATAACACCATCTTTTAAGACTACGGTCAGAAAGGACATTTCTTGTAAGAAACATGCACTTTAACTCTCCTTTCAACAGTACAGTCAAAAAATGACTGATGGCTATCACCAAAAAAAGGCGACGACAGTATCACCAAGAAATGGTGATGAGTTAGAGCCATGGCCATATTTCATCATCGCCATTATTTAGTGATGGTCATCCCCATATATTGGCGATGACCTGAAATCTACACTAATTGTTCGTCACCATTTATTGGCGATAACCAGGCCCCATCACCAATAAATGTCGATGAAATGACCTGGTCAGCATTTGTCCTCACCAATAAATGGCGATGAAATGACCTCGTCAGCATTTGTCCTCACCAATGAATGGCGATGACAGGGCCTCATCACCATTTTCCTGGCTGTGTAGAGCAACAGAAAAACTAAAACATTCTAGGACGGATTCTCAGTTTATTTATAATGTCTTTGACAAAGAGAAAGTGGCTACCTATATTCAACTGGCATATTCCACAAGCACATTTGACGCATATTTAGATGCTGATGGTCATGTAGAAATTAACTCAAAATCGTTCTAATGGACCGCGACCGATTAATGAGTATCCGACTGAGCCATTACATTATGTGAATCCTATCCTGGCGGACATCTCACACGATTGAATTAGTAATTTTATATTCACTTCAATACCTGGATATTACTGGAGTTCATTCAGTACATATGGGCATAGTCCCAAATAAGTGTTTATTTTTTCTTTGACCACCCAGCGCTGCATGGTCACTCGACGGGATTCCGGGATAACGAGTTTTCCTTTCACCGCGATGTTGTTTGATCAAATCAAAGCCGCTAATGATGACGGTATCAAATGTTCAGTAGTTAAGGGTGCGTGGTCAGTCCCTTCCTTGACCATGTACTCAGTGTACCCGGTAGCATACATCTATAGTCTGTTCAAATACAGTTTTAAAATACCAAGCAGCAGGTCTTGGAACAATTAATCGAAGGTCGAGTTTGGACATGACGATCATTTTCACCGAGATCAGATAAGAAGATTCTTTCGACATAAGCATTACACGTGGATGTCTATTATGGCAAGCCGTTTCAGTATTTAATCGGTTATTCCACATATGTTGAAAACTTTTGCACATATGTCAAAAAGTTTTCAACATATGTATAAAACTTTTCAACATATGTCTAAAAGTGCGAATTTATTCCACATATGTGTAAAAGTTTTATACATATGTTGAAAACTTTTTGACATATGTGCAAAAGTTTTCAACATATGTGGAATAGTTAATTTATTTAACATATGTGTAAAACTTTTCAACATATGTCTAAAACTTTTACACATATGTCTAAAAGTTTTACACATATGTCTAGAAGTTTTCGACATATGTTGAAAAAAAGGTTTTTACACATATGTCTAAAACTTTTACACATATGTATAAAACTTTTCAACATAAGTGAAATAGTTATTTTATTTCACATATGTGCAAAACTTTTCCACATATGTCTAAAAGTTGCGACATCTGCCGTAGGCATCGACTGCTCCCTGGTATCATTTTGGCGCTTTTTTCCTCCTGCAAACAAAGGAACAATCTTTCCACAATGATAACATATTCAGTAAGGTTGACCTTGAAATGACTGTAAAAGACTTGAGTTCATGTGTTTATTTATCTGTGACCTAGCTGATTACTCCTACACTACTGTATTTCGATCCTGTATGTCAGATGTCTTGTTTATTGTTCCTATACCAGCCCCGCTCTCTTCTTTCGTTTGAAGCTTGCATGGACCCACCGTACTCTGTACCACATATAGCTACCGCACACAGGGGCTTGTTGTTGGTCAGTTAATAATTTAGGATCTTAATTTTCATATATACGTACTCTTCGTACTTATATTTATGGAGTAGGATGAGAGTATATAAGAATATTAATATCATAATTAATAACTGACCAACAACAAGCCCCTGTGCTATACCGTTTGTACGATCTGCGTTAGCTACAGGAGTAGAGGTGCGTTTAAGGAAGATAGTCATGTATGGACCTTGAATCTAAGATAATGTAATACTATTATTATTATTATAAGCTTCCGTGTCCTCACAGTAGTTCCACATGTCTCGCATAGTCGGAGAGACGAAAAACAAACCCTGAAGGGACAGCGCCATTTTGAAATGATCGTTAGATAACAAACATTCACGAGAGGTTATACCAAAGGGACCAGTCCATTTCCTTTCCATTAACTCTCCCGGCATTTATTTAACATATGTACAAAAGTTTTGCACATATGTGAAAAACACTTTATTTGACATATGTGGAAAAGTTTTGCACATATGTACAAAACTTTTCAACATATGTGAAATAGTTAATTTATTTTACATATGTGTAAAACTTTTGCACATATGTGTAAAACTTTTCAACATACGTGTAAAACTTTTCAACATATGTATAAAACTTTTGCACATATGTCTAAAAACTGTTTTTTACACATATGTGGAATTCTTTTGTACATATGTGCAAAAGTTTTCAACATATGTGGAATAACCGATTAAATACTGAAACGGCTTGCCATAGTCTATACTCAGTTGTGAGATCGATGCCTGTTTTCACGACATCAGTCCAGTCATAGTTGAACAAGTTATTCTACTGGATCATACAAACATTGACAGCAAGCGTCAGATCCGACATTCAATATTCAGCCGTTGTCAATACAAGAATTTCTGCGTCAATAATCGAAAGACCTATTTCGTATGACAGTTAACACAATTTGCAAATGTGTATGGAATTAAAAATAATAAGAACACAAGATTTTTTCATACTAGAGAGAAGCAGTCAACAGTTTCGTCCAGAACAGACTGAAAGTCTTCGTGTCCAGTCTTCTTACATTCATTTAAGGCTCGACATTTCACGACTACGAAAACCAAATTATTCAATTCCCAAGCAGATATCATTACCATTGAACCGCCCATATTATACAATTATTGCATGTTATAGAGTGGGACATCACGATTTGTCAGCTCGAGACAAGTGATGTACAACTCGCGCGCAAGTTGTTTTATTATACCGAATGTCCTATTTGAATAAAATGGTTACTTTATAATCATGTGAATGGGGATGGTACGGTGAAATAAGCAAATCATGTTCAACACTGCGCGACCGTTGTTGATTTCAAAACGCAGTGTCAAGATCGACTGTTCGATCTCGGCTTGTTTGTCGACTCAATCGCATAATGTGGATGAGTAACGTTCTCGGCGATCTTACGTACCTTTTCAAAAGATGCCAAATTTATTTCAGTCAATTACCAAATCATATTCACTAATTTCTATCACCAACGGGCCGACGTATACGCATCAGGTCGACGAAGATACACATCAATCTTCGTTTCGGGGAATATGTTGGCGCGCGCACTATATGGGAGGCAACACTTGGTCCGGCAGATGTCGCCGTGGAACAATTGGTCTTATTATACCTCATGTAAATTTGTAATGTTTTCATTGGTTGACAGCCTGGCACGTGTCATTCTACACATCGTGATGTTCAGTGATGACGCAGCCATATCTTGCCTTACCGTTGAATTAATGTCATGTACCACGGCAGAGCGTTGAACATGACATTTGTTCCACGGCGACATCTGCCGGACCAAAAGTTGCCTCCCAAAGTGCGCGCGCCAACATACTCCCCGAAACGAAGATTGATGAGTATCTTCGTTGACCGGATGTGTATATACGTCGGTCCGTTGGTGATAGAAATTAGTCAATGTGATTTGGTAATTGACTGAAATAAATTTGGCATCTTTTGAAAAGGTACGTAAGATCACCAAGACCGTTACTCATCCAAATTATGCGATTGAGTCGACAAACAAGCCGAGATCGAACAGCCGATCTTGACACGGCGTTTTGAAATCAACAACGGTCGCGCAGTGTTGAACAGGATATGCTTATTTCACTGTACCATCCTCATTCACATGATTATAAAGTCCCCATTTTAATCAAATAGGACATTCGGTATAATAAAACAACTATTGTGTGTTATAGAGTGGGACATCACGATTTGTCCGCTCTCGACAAGTGATGTACAACTCGCGCTGCGCGCTCGTTGTACATCATTTGTTTCGAGCTGAAAAATCGTGATGTCCCACTCTGTAACATGGAATAATTGTATAATGTTCAACGCTCTGCCGTGGTACATGCCATTTATTCAACGGTAAGGCAAAATATGACTGCATCATCACTGAACATCACGATTTGTAGAATGACACGTGACAGGCTGTCAACCAATGAAAACATTACGAATTTACATGGGATATAATAACAACAAATGTGGCAGTCTTGATGAAGTCCTGTGAACATAGGAAGATATGGTTTCAGATAGCGAAGCGCAAAACCAAATGTAGTGTAAACTGTTTGTTGGATATTATCGTGCAAATTTTCAAAATAGAGAGATGATCATTTCCATCTTAACTATACCAACAGAATCTGTAACTTTTGTTACTTGCAGCAAAACAGGGGATGAATCTCTCATCATTTTGTATCAATATATTTGCAATCTAGGCGGCAGATGAGATTCGATATTCAATAAGCACTCGTCATCAAGCAAGGACTTACGCGTCAAGATGGGAAGACCTGATAAAACCGTCCAGTGATTTTAATTCAGCTTGTGATTTTCTACGTGAGGGGGTTGTTTTAATAGGACATTGTTAAGCAGCATCAAATTCAAAACTAAAACTCAAATTCTGAATCAAGCCATCTCAAACTATAAAAGCGGATAGGACCGCTGAAATAGGTCTTTCCTGTGTGTGTGTGTGTGTGTGTGTGTGTGTGTGATGGTGTGTGTGTGTGTGTGTGTGTGTGTTTAGCATATATAAACTTGATGTTAATGATATTTGTCGTGTTATATCCCCTACTGGTTCAACTGTCCAGAGATTTAAGACATTTGACGGTTTAATACCAGAGTACTTAAAGAAAAAGGCATAGAAAAGGAACGATAAGACAGAAAAGGTTGTGATCTAAATTCTCCATGAAGCCAAGACCTTGTAATACAGTTGTAAATACCTACTAACGCAATAAAAAGTAAATTTAACACCGCAGCGCGTGAAGTCGCATTTATTGATGGGTACCCCACACACCGGTCTGATCGGAGATGGGTGGGGTCGAGTAAAGGGGTGACCTCCTTATCATACAACAACTAATTGCACGTGTTCTGTCACCATAGACTATGGACAAGCGACACAAAAAGGTCAGTTTTCCCCTTGTTCCAGAGAATGAAAATCGAGTAGAATTTTCGCTACGAACACCAGTCCAGACTAGAATCTGGATGCGTTTCTTTCGACAACAACGATGGTCCTTGAACTACTTCAATAACTTTTGAAAATTTGGTGATAATACGTGAGAATGAAGGAATAACTGGCAAGTGATGGTTTGGTTTGATTGGGCATTCCATCGTAGTACAATGGGCAACAGGGTATGCCGTGCAACCCGTTCCCTCACACCACCCTGCACATGCTCCGTCATATGGTAATGAATATCTGTTCCCCGTGATATCTACTTTCATCTGTATCCATATCATCTAACCTTGACCAGGTCCCCCAGTCTTTCCTCTATTTCTCTTAATCATCAATTAATTGTACCCCTGTATTTCACCCATATTCAAGTGATACAGACAGAAACATGGAGAGAAGTGTGGCAAGCCAAAGTGCTTTTTATTCAAGAATTTCCGATATCGGAATTGAAACTTTCGATATCGGAATTAAAATTTCTGATATCGGAAATTGAATTCTCGATATCGGAAATTCAATTTCCGATATCGGAAATTTCCGAAATTCGAAGACAATTCCCGATATCGGAAATTCAGAGACAATTCCCGATATCGGAAATTGAATTCTCGATATCGGAAATTCAATTTCTGATATCCAGAATTGCAATTTCCGATATCGGAAATTCGGAGACAATTCCCGATATGGGAAATTCAATTCCCGATTTTGGAAATTCAATTTACGATATCGGAAATTGTCACTGAATTTCCGACATCGGAAATTGCAATTCTAGTTTTCGTAAAGCTTCCGATATCGGAAATTCAGTGACAATTTCCGATATGGGAAATTCTATTTCCGATATCGGAAATTGAATTCCGATATCGGAAATTGAATTCCCGATATGGGAAATTTCATTTCCGATATCGGAAAATATTCTAATTCCCGATATCGGAAATTCTATTCCATATCGGAAATTCGGAATAAAAAGCACTTTGGCTTGCCATAGAAAAGAAAATGATAATAAGCACAAGGTGCATGCTAGTCCAAATTCTTCTCGAAGCCAAGACCCTGTATCTGAAACTGAACAGACATACTACGGCAATAAAAAGCCAATTTAACACAGCAGCGCGTGAAGTTAATTCTTTGCCAGGGTGGGGTGGCGCAATGGGGTTTGACTTCCTAATTGCCAGCTCAGAATTAATTGTCATCATAGACCATGGACAAGAGGACAAACTTTACAATTCTCCGGGAAAGGGAATATTTTCAACGTTTCAATTCTACTCTCCTTACAAAACACATACGCATGTCGTCTTGCAAATAGTTGATACTGGATAGCCAAACGTTGCCATAAATGAAGGGAGAGTTAATTGAGCTCGACTAAACGACAAGCGGTAGTCGCTGTGATTTATACCCGAGGGTGATAAGTAACTGATGTGGTCGTTTAGGTCAGGGGTAATAAAATTCTTATACACTGCGCGTCTGTATAACGTTATGATTAAGCAGGATTTCCACATCTCATGGCGCGATCTTCGAGGACACGTGCTAGGCGAAATCTTAGTGAACCGGGTTACATTAAAACCTCGTAACACAGCAAAGAGCCCCATTCTAACGCGTTTCAAATTTCGGATTCTGTCACAAAGGGTAAAATCGTCCATTACATAATTTGAAACGGTAGTATTTTACAATCCTTCCATCCTCCCATTTCCTGTTCGAGTGTCTGTCAACCACGGCTATCATGACAGCTTTACTGTATTTTAATTCTTTTACTTCTGGTTATCACTATTGTTACCAAATGGTCGGGATATGCGGTGGACTTTTGTTGAACTTCGAAGAATTAAATCGATCACGATATTCAATAGGCAGTTCACAAAATATTTAAACACAAACCGATTCAAGCAATGTTACTATATATGAAGTGAAGTTGGTAAAAAACAAAACAATGCAGAAACAGGAATACCAAAACGCGAAAATGACACCAGCAAACATATACGCTAAAACTATAAAAAATGCATTAATACAGGAAATATTTACATAAACCTTATATCAGCAACAATCATGAGGGAATCTCTGAAAGATACCATCCCATGCTCTGGAATTGTGAACCATGCAAATTAATTTGATGAAACGTAGAAACAGCTTGACGATATATTCTTCGGGAATCAAATAAGGACATTGCCGTCAAAAGTGGCAAGACTTTGCTGTCGGGACTGGCAAGACATTTTCGTCGATGGTGGCAAAACATTGTTATCTGTTAAACAGCAAGATATTGTTGTAAAAAAATTCTTAAACATAGTCATCGATTGGAACAAGACATTGACGTCGAGAGTGGCAAAATATTGACGTCGAGAGTAGCAAGACATTGTCGTGAAGCGAGGCAAGAAACTGCTGTCGTGAGTAGTAAGACACTGTCGTCAAAAATTGACAAGATATTGTCGCTGAGAGTGACGAGACAACATTATAATCAACAAGGCAAGACAAACGTAGTTGGGATTGGCAAGACCTGTTTGCCAAGAGTGGCAAATGCATGGTCGCTTCGAAGAAGTTTAACATTTTTGAGTGACATTTAAATATGCAAACACAAAAAATGGCGTCCTTCAGTTTATTAAAATAAATCGTTAACCGTATTATTATATTTTTCAAAGAGCAGTCGATTTTTCAACTTCACCAATAATACGCACCAGAAGTAATTCCAGTTTCTTCAGCTACCTCCCTCACCGCCGTCACAGCTGAAAAACAGTTCACAAAGAGTACATGATATTAGCTCATGCAATAAGTAACAAACAATACATGATATTCTCTCACATTGGAGTGAGTGAATAGCATTCAACGTCGCTTCCAACTATATTTCAGTCATATCGCCACGAACCAAATAAGCACTATCCAGACAAATTGCGTTTCTGTTGAAATGAAATCTTTGAAGCAACATGGAACCACACAACCGCCATCTCATACAACAAACACATAAGAAATATATATCACTGAGGTGTAACATTACATAATACAGTTCTCACACCATTCTCGTTTTCCTGGACATGAAAGTTTGATACCGCAACCCGTCAGACAAACATCATCTGTCATACGAAGACATCTTGCCACATTGCATTTAATTTTTATACCATGACTTTGGCTTCTATATTTACATCCCATTTGGCAGCTAGCTACATGTAATACTATAGCATTGTGTATGTTATCACGTGTATATAACATGCAGTGTAACCTATACAATTATTATACAAATACATGTAGCAAGGTTAACAGGGTAACTTCCGTATGAGTGTTTGAAAGGGGATATAGATATTAGAATAATTGAAAAGGTTTGTTCAAATCTTTTGCCACAATTAACCAACTTGCAGACGTGCAACTGTCAGACGGAGACAGTAGTTGGACTACGTCGGCTAAAGCTGCGCAGTCTTATGGAATACACAGTCGCTTCCTCCTTGTCATTCTCCTCCCGACCTTCATTATTTAGTTCCTTAACTCAAACTTCAACGCGATAACTATGGGGTCACGAAAATGTGACCTATACCAAAATTAAGGCCAGTAACTCAAAGGTACATAGCACTGTGAACCATCTTCATAGAAAAGCTTTACGATTGACATTCAGAGCATCAAAGTTCATGAATAACTCACGCTTCTGGAAAACCTAAGGTCGAAAGGTGAAATGTCAAGGCCACTGACGATAAGAAATTCAGCAAACCATTGAAAATCACATCATTGTGAGTGAGTGCATTGGTGGGACGGTCGGGTACCAAGATTGAGGTCAAAAGGTCAACGGTCAAGGTCAATGACCACCAACAACTCGCTGACATCCGAAAGACGCGTAGATTTCGTTTCAATGACGTAGTTCATAGTGCCAGTTAGACTTTTGTGCTCTATCATATTAGTATCTTGTGGTTCATGAATAACATTCCATGGTTTCACATGTCTACACAAAATACTAAAAGTAAAGCTATCTTGTGACGCTCGAATTAATATGCTGAATACGGTAGAGATAAGATAAAGCTGACTTATATGTTACACATATACGTATAGACAAAGAACTCCACTGTCTGATAGGTGATAAAATAAAAACAAGATCATTCATAAAAACGTCATTTATCACAACACTGTCTTAACCCTGGGTCAAGAAAATTATGTCGCATGTAAAATAGAACAGTTCATTCACACAAAGGCGCTCTACCCGGCAGTCGGGGTGGCCCGACAATACCTGACCTTAGTAGGTATAGTGGTGTCTCTATAAATCAAAAATATCTATTTAGTTTTGCATGTTTGCCTCGACAGTTAGGATCAATATTTGATTTGCTTATATGCGACAGTTAGTGAACATGGGCCGATTTAATTGGCAAAATATCGAACATAAACGAAACAGTCAAGGTGAAAATATGGGAAATATACTTGAAATCGCTAAAGGGAATCTTCCAGTCTAGAAATATCTGAAGGAATTGTACACTTTCTTCTTCATAGTCACACTATATATGCAGTTAAGAAACACGTGCCTGTGATATCATGTTTGTAGCCTATACTCCAGACACCTAATACAGCGACAAAATTGACGATGTGCAAGTTAAACTCCAGACAATTAAAACTTCACGAAATAGTGAGAATTACATAAGACATATGAGGTAACATCTGATACTCCTGTTTGTTTTAATTCTCACTCAAACATAGCTTGCAAATGGTAAAAACTTCACATTCAAGGTGCGAGTTAATGCACGGTATTATTAGAGAAATAACTAACGACCCCTTCAACTGCTGTTCATCGATCCACGTATGGGTACTTCAGTGCTGATTACGTCGATCTTCCGATAAAGAGGCATATCGGGGTGACCGGGAGATCAAAGAATTTCCGGCGGCCCATAGCTTATAATGGGACATACCTTCCCGATACCAATCAGAGCAGAGGTTAAAAGACAACCAGTCCAAATACACGTATTCTTAGACAAATCTAGGATCATTTCAGGGGTTAATTTTATCGCGATGGAACGTTTACTACTAAATCTGTATTAAAGGTACCACATTTTGCTTCAAGGGACTGTGGTCTTATTCACATAATTATTGATGCGCGATTCAAGGTGTGATAATGTTTTACAAACGTCCTTGGCGTTGCCCCAGAGCAACTAAGCTCATCGACAGCGTGCGACTTAACAGATGATGAATTAGAAGACGAATTAATTACAGAGCCACCCACTAACATGACCGCGGTGCTGTAGACCAATACCACCATCAACTCTTGTCCTTAGGCCAGGCCTTTTACATCTTAAAAACTTTTTGATCCATTGATCGATCCGGAAGGATACACAATACTTCCTGCTGCTTTTACTAATGTCCAACACTGATAAATTCTGGCTATAAAATTTATCAAAGTGGACCGTTTTTATAACCCCTGGGGTATACTAATAAGGCAGTCTTGTCTGTCAAGGTGGACGGGGTGGCCAACAAAGCCGCGCCAAGATTTTTTACCCGTGGAAACATCAAAGAAAGCCCACCTGTAAATTGGTCCTCTTAAGAAGTATTTATCTCCCGCATGTTCCATTCACTTCTGATCAAACAGACAGACAAGCGATAGAGAAATGGAAATAAATAACTCTCTGTAGATTCAGACATGCGCCACACGTGGAGGCCTTTAGTACAACCTAATAAGGCCAGCGATGGGGTGCAGGTATTTCCTCATAAAAAAGTAAGATTTTATTCCAACTCCACGTAAATACCTACCTACCTTGCTGTAGAAATGTTTATTTACAAAAAAATCACCGGATTCACTGAGCGTTTCGTCTTCATTACAAACTTCAAGTCTACGATATCGCTCTTATATAAATTCATCAAAAGAAGACAAATATTAAATTACGTATTTAAATTGTATTAGTTCTTGCCGATAACCCATGTTTAAGCACCCGATAGGGCCCCACGGTCGTAAATTAGCATTTGGTTCTCCAAAGCAGGTTTCAAAGCGCAGGTTTCACCTCGCTTGAACTTTTGCCAACATCATGAAGTACTCATCGAATGAACACTGTTACCTTCCACAAAGACCATCTTCTAGAGAAAACTGACAGGAAAACAGGATTGGTAATTACCATGGCCGTTTAATAGTGAATTTAAAATGGCCCCGAGACGAAGAAAAAAAGAAAGTCTGTTCTTAGTTGAAGTCTTATTCAGACACCTGCTTCAATGTGCTCACGGATGATTAAGCACTCATTCAAATGGAGTCGTTTCATTCATAAATTTCATCGAGGATATATTTTCTTCAAAATTCCGTCTGTCCCAGAATGTATAGAGAGTACGCGTGACCTAACAAAGAAGAATTTCCGGCATGTAACGATCATGCATTTACTAGCCTACATATATAGAAGACCAACATTAGAACGAAATCGCTTGATGGAATAAAGCAAACTATTTGGATGTTTTGTTATTTGTGTTAATCATCGTCCGTAATACAAAGATGTTAACGCTGAATATTAAAATAAATGTTCAACTGATTGAGCGTTGGGCGGAGAATTGGTCACAAGGCCTTATGGAATATACTATGAGAACTTAAATCAATACTAGTATATGTAAAAAGTAAAAATAAAATACACAAGGCCATAAACGACAGAAGAGGTCAACAGTTTTCAATGATATGTGAAGACAGCAGGACGATTTCAATACATCTGCCCTGATAGCAGCGGCAGGTGCATTGACGCATGGCTCCACGAATGATTGGCGGTTCATTTTTCTGGTCTATTTCCTATCTCTTCAGCATGGGGCGGTTTTATAAACCATTGATAACTGATGTATATATGGTAAATATGAATCAAGTTATCCTACTATTCCAATAAAGGACCATTGTGATTATATTTATCATCATTTTGTCAACTTCAGGTCGAAAATAGTCCAGTAATCGATTAAAATATTTCCTATGCTGAAGATTTAGTAAAAGAAGGAAGATCGCAAATCAGGCAGCAAGCCAGGCGTCAATGCCACTGCCGATGCTATCGAGGCAGACCTATTTATTCTCTAAGGATGAACTTCAATTTTAGTGCAAGTCCAAGATTCAGTCGCAATTTTATCTCATTTCCTCTATTGAAAAACGTTTTATTGTGAATCAATCGAGAAAAGAAAAAAATAATTGCCACATTCTCTCGCGATTGCGTGTTTTAACCCATCCGTGTCTCTGTGTCCATTTGCGTCCATGGCGACGCCATCGTGATGACTGCTATATCCAGAGGCAGTGTGTGTCTTTGTACGCCGCTGAACCACATAGTTCTGCGACGTGAGAATTACAATTGAAGTGTTCATCATCACGGTAGTATCGGAAAACCCAGATTACCAATAAAAAGTGTGAAATAATCAGGTGATATACATATTTCACAAGGTAGCACGGTCTCCAAGAGCCGGAAAGCGGTAGCACTACTTTCGATAACCCTCGAGGCCAAGCCGAAATTTCCAAAAATGCCCCCTATCATTATAATGACCAAATATTATGACAACGAAATAAATCGTTTTATTTTCTCGACTAAAAAAAAACGATATATCGAATTTCATTCATGAAATGTTTTTCTAAAAAAAAAAACTATTGCCAACAAAAAATTGGTAGGGAACAATCGCGATCCAATCGTTCGTTTTTATTAGAAACAATATTCCCTTACAGCTTCAAAAATCGCTACGGCTTCAAAAATATTAACAGGAATCGCGACTGGAAGTCGAAAAATATTTGGAAACACTTCCTTATTCAAGCGAAATGTCGAGTCAAGTCCGAAAGTTAAACTGTGCAGCCAGGCTTTGGTTGTGATTGTTCATGCGAACATCTTGGAATGTCTATCACATTTTAATGTTCACCACAAAACCACAAAGCGAATTTGGAATTTTTTAGTGTTTCACAAAATGTCAAGACAAATATATAGATACGCTAGCCTGGATCGTTCATTATGCAAGCAAATGAATGTGAATGGGCAAACAAGGAGAACCTCATCAGTGTTAAACATATTTAAACAAGAACGGAACAAACGACGATACGACACCTGCTTAAGGCATCTCTTGTGTTTGTCAAGATTCTCATTGAAAAACATAACAATCATAGTTGTGCCGAGACTAGATGTTTGCAGAGATAATATATTGATACAATGAAAATACAGGTTTCTGACGAAAGAGTCCCGTCTCGGGCATGATCGGACAATACCACTATCGCCCCAGTTCGTCGGGAATACCTTCAGCTCGACTGTCGGACAGTGATTATCAGACGGGCCCGTGAAAGTAGCTCACTTTTAGCGCATTTCTTAGGGAAACCAGAGCCGGTCTACATTTACAGATTGAGAACTTATTGTAAACATCGTAACATTAAGCAGCTCTTTTCTGTAAAACACTGCTTCGAGAACTTTGTCTCCGCATTCCTGGCCCTTTGATGTCTCCTAGCCATGTTTGCGCGAAGATCAGCGCCCATATAGAAGTTTTGTCATGTTATTGTGTGCACAGTTTGACGAATCAATACGACCGAATCAACCAATTGTTGACGAGCCGGCCAGTAGCCGCGATACCTACCAACAAGACGGATTGTCATCTATTGTTCGCCGAAGGCTGGCAGGCAGTTCGGTATTTCGCCGCTAAAAACCCTTATGGCTTTTCAATACATGTCAATCATCTAACGCCATTGCCATTATATGCCCTAGTTACAATTCCACACCCAGGTTCGAGAAGCAATTGAACAGACAGGGGGAGATTACGTGAAGTCCATTATCTCAAAATGATTGAAACGTTTTAATCTGTGGACCAACCTCCAATGCTTCGTTCAATGCTGCAATTCCGAAGACTTAGCAGGAATCAGATCAGAAGCTGTTGACAACTTGCAATGATCCCTATATGTGTTGACATACATACAAGCTGGTACTGTATCTCAGAAAGCAGAAACAGCGAACAGTTTTAAGTAAAGATGTCGGCTGTCAATTCCAAACAAAAGGTTGAATGGAATTCCGATTCCTTGCGTATCCTATATTGTCATGTTTGAAGACCAAATCAGTAAATAATCATTAATCAATCAAATTTCTGTACCACCCCTTTGAGTGTGCACGAGAGCATTACGTGCAGTTTATTCATTTTTCCATGAACATGACTTTTTGACAAAAAATATATATTTTTTCTGTCAAATGTTAATTTCTTGAATTCGTCACCAGCTAACAAACCGTTGATGGCCCCATCCTCATCATTTATTGGTGCTTACAATTGGTGACGAGGTCCGTTCACCACCATTTATTGGTGAAGAGGCCTCGACATCACCAATAAATGGGGAGGAGCAATGAGTGTATATTCCAGATCATCAGCATTTACTGGAAAGAGGGCCAGCACTCATCAACAATAAATAGTCATATGCATCACCATTTAATGGAGATATAGAATATGGTGAACACCATTTATTGGTGAAGTTGTCACCTTTTGTGGTTATCACCATTGTTTGACTGTGCAAAAGGATAAGTTTCGTGCAGAAAAAGTACCCAAGTTTTATATTGTAAACGCTCACAGTCCAAAGCAACGTAAACCGTGCCGACAGACGTCTGAAACTGGGCGAACATTTGAAATTTAACACGAGCGTCATATCTATACTATAACAAGAGCCGTCGGTCTGTCATCTTCACAATGTCAGGGTTTCTATTTGTGAGTCAAAGGCGAACCCTTGATCATCTTGCATAGCAGAGCGCCTTCCGCCCACTCTCAGTGTAGACGAATCCGCGAATGAGATCCGAGGACAGAAACGGAATCACATGATCAAATTGTCCAATCAGAAAGCTTCGTCACTAAACAAAATGGCGCGGCATTGTCGCTTGTCAAGGTTTCTATTTGTAAGCCAAAGGCTGAGTCGAGTAAGACAAGCGATCTGATTAGTCAAGACGCAGAAGGTGTCCCTTTGCTGATTGGCTGAAATCTACACTGTGTTTTCGTTGAACACGATACAGTGCCCAAGAGTACCAGGGGTATCTAGGATGGAGGTACCCCTGGTTTTAGCGAGGATGTCAGTCTGTGTGCCAGTGTCTTGCATAATGGCGGTCGACAAGAATGGCTAACGCAATAAACACATGATGTTTATTTACGGAAGTGGATGGGGATTTCCCTCCCATCTTCCAGAAGTAATTGCCGAAAGTAGATCGAACTGGATATGCTTGCACCCCAAATCAGTCTTACGAGTGTAGATTAAGAAATGGGTTACCAAATGGTGGGCAAAACGTTGATGAGATATGATAGCGGTCTTGCTATCATCACTGGCAACTCTTGATCGCTCCTATGCCTGATCGATGGCCATTGTTGGCGTTCTGGATTTCAGATCTGGTACAAAACTTGTATTAACACGAAAACATCTTTCGATTACGGGCTCGAAAATGTCAAAATTGACCACGACACACAAACGAATGTCGGACTTGACGAGGTCAAAGACAACATACAAGATACAGACGAGTCAAGAGACAGACGGAAGCACGGGAATAATATGCTGAGGTGGCATAAACATGAACAGGGTCGTTCTGAGTAAATGAATACCACTGGGCTATCGTCCGGGCATAGATATGCTCCAAATAATCCGATAAAGAGCTTGTATATACTTCAAAGCATATACTAATATCACTCAATACTTTGACAGTCGAGATAGCGGAAAAATCAGAAAGAGATCAATTATAGCCAATATAAGCAGCCGAGAACACGGAACGTTCTTATCAATACAATCAAAGGAAGATTGAAGTACACACAATTCCGTGCACCACCTTTCCAGAGTGTTTAACACTTTTATCGTTATTGTATCTATGATAACGGCATTAAGCGTTGCAGCCAAGTGTCGTCTGCCCCAACCAATTCATCTATGTCGGCAGACGACACCTTTACAGGCGCGCGACTTTGATGTCCTTACACATGAAACGATCACAACAGACACCCTCACCCGTCAGTCCCCTTAAACGTTTGACAGTCAGCCAGGACGATTACTTTAATTGCAAGAATAATTTTGCGAGTAAATCAACCTGCACAGCGCCAATAATATTTTACATCCCCGTATTTCCACATTACCCGTACCCATTTCGCATTTCTTCATTAATAAGCACAGTTTATCCCATGGAACACTAACCAATAAGGTTATCTCTAACAACTCTCTAAGCTCGTATTAGCCAAGTTTACATGGTTCGTTCGAACGAAGCCATGTAAACTTGGCTATGGTCGCATGTTGTCAACAGTTCTGGCGTCCGATAACAGACAACATTAATGATATTCACATGTACGGTGTAATTTAGCATCAGAATTCAATAGAAAGCATGTTTATTACGATGACTGAGCGATTGTCGTAAAGAAAATGTTGATACGGTTTCTTCTTGAGATAGAACCATTTTGGAATAGCCATGGGTTGTCAATGCTGGGCTTCGGAACATCGGTGTTTACAGAGCGATGTTTTTCGGCGAGTTATGGTATTTTTAATAAACAATTGCGTTTAGCACTGTACGAAGTTTTTTTCAAGCCTGTCTTCACGACACCGTTTTGTGTATGCTAAACATACACACACCTTGGACGGCAGACATTGCCAATGATTCTCCGTGGGACAAGTTGTTTAGAGCTTCCATTAAAATCTATTTGGCAAATAACTGTATCCTTTATTGCAAAAGTTATCGGCCATTCGCTGCCCCATTGTCATGTACGGGGGTCGTTCCCAAATCTAGAATCAACAAGGAATATAATTTTTAGCGGCTTCCAGTCTCAGCTGTGTTGTTTTCAAACAGTTCGCAGCTCGACTCTTGTTGACTTTCTCAGGCGAGCTGTTTCTTCAAGTCAGCCACGCTTTGAGAGAGTCTAAATCAAAGACAGTCCCAAAGACTCGACCTGTAAATCGTCTAAATCCAGATCGTTTCTAACTGTCTGCCTTAAGTAACCCTCCTCGTAAAAGGTCAGGGAAAGGTCTGTTCACTACCCCCTAAACCGTCCGCTCACTTCGCCAGAGCAAACATGTGGAGTTGTTACAATACACAAATTCCATGTTGACATATCTTGTCTTGGGGTTGAGACATCAGAATGTAGTCTTGACTGTACTTATTCTACAGTAATTAGATGAAACCACGTTGGATGGGATTACAATATATGACCCCGCTTCAGTCCAAACCCTCAAAAAACAAGACAATTCAATGGTTGTCGGTGCAAATACACCTAAATGTTATTCAACAATTAAGTTTAAATAGCTAGTTCGGCGACCCTGAAACCCAATTTCACACATGGATAAAGATGTTTATAGGGAATTATATATATTTCGCGTTCAATCATCGCCAACAGTCAACTTTCGCCAAAGCAGTTTCTGTGCTTTTGTTTGCTGTGACCTTGCGCATTCGTTTTGACAAAAAGGAACTGAAAGTTCGGAGAGTATCGCATAAAAAACATATCATCATGCTACTAACCTCTATAATCCCCCGTCAGACGTTGTACATAGTAATAACATAGTTGGATGAAGTTGTAGATCGAGGGGCACAGTTCCTATAATTAACTAATACGTGCCATAGCGTCTCTACAGAGAAGTGCGCTACGCAAATCTTAAATAAACAACTGATACAAAAAAAAATCATGGAATATTATCAAATGCATGGACAGTGTTTGGTGTTAGAAAGGTTTTGGATTTGTTAAGGCCGAGTTTCAATAACATTCATTACCAACGGTATGGTATATATCGGTAGTCTTCTCGGCATGAGTCACAATTTATGGAAACTTTTCTTTGTCCGCGTGGACGAATAGCAATATTGGCAACCCAGATCCTGTATTCCAGTGGGACCTGCATATGGCGTATACATATCACGCCTAGTTGCATTTGCTAGATCCTGTGTTAAATGTGACGATTTTAATCAACGTCACAAAACATTGTTGCAGAAACTTATAAAACAGGGCTACACCACCAAGCGCCTCCACTCAAAGTTTCTCAAATTTGGCGATACATATCGCATGCTGATAGTAAAATACGAGCGTAGCGTGCAAGATCTATGGCGTTACGTTTCGTAACTTGTGTCTAATTCCGCTTAACCCGGGGTTAGGGGCAGTATGAACCCATGTACTTCAAGATCCTCATGGTGCTCATTTGAACAGTCACAATCAAAGCGTGACTGAGGTACATCATTCTTTAGATGACGACTTTACACGAATATTATGGATTAAGAATACTGATCAGCGATACGGATTTGATATTTTTGGAACATCATGATGTCTTGCCGGCATCATTGAAAACTGTTGACCGCTTCTCTCTTGCAGGAAACAAGCCTATCTTTATGTATACTATGATTGTCTTTTTGAATTTGGTGCTAATACTGTTATATGGAATAGGTCTTCGGATAATGGACGCGGATATTCTTTAATGGACGACGGCTGAATTATGAATGACGGACCAGACGCTTGTAATCCTGTATTGTAAGAAGTCATCGCCCATCATGAATTCCCAGATCATTCAACGCACAATACCAACTCGTATGGCAATAAATCAAATATGTGATCATTGTAGTAAAAACAGTCATTGTCATACCAAGGAATGTTACTTTGAGAATGTTGATAAATGTACCTCATCAAGGAATCAGTAAAAACAACACCCCCTATGATAAACGCATTTGCCAGTCAAGCAGAATCTCATTTACGGATCAAATTGCACATCATTTAGATTCATCCCGGGATGGAATCTCATCAAAAGCAGTATTTACGGGTTGATATGGAAGCTACTATGCGTCAATTAGAATGTTCATGAAGATATCAACACCCATATGAAATCACTGATAGAAAAAAACTACGGTTCGAATATGCGTGTTTCTTGCGGTGCACAAGTGATTAACCGATTTAACGATATGATTTTCCATCAATCACTATGTGGAAGATTTGCCAAGATACAAAAAGAAAGAACTAAAGAAAGTACCCGCAAGTATACCAGCAATAACCCCATTCTCATGGCATCAAGTATACCAGCAATAACCCCATTCTCATGGCATCAGACTGTATACCTCCAAGTGTCATGCAGTTACACCGACAGTTTACACTCTCAAAACGATTCAGGGATCTCTCCTGAAATTCAGGCCATACGTCCACCAACACAATTTTCAGGGATTCCAGCCTAAAATTCAGGGACAGTTTCCTGAATTTCAGCGACTTAATCATTGAATTCATGAAAAATGTCCTGGAGTTCAGGCTAAAATCCCTGAATTACTCTGAGTGTAGGAGGTTAGAAACTCTGACATAGGGAGCCGGAATGGATAACCTCGAATGCCAGCATGTTGACCACAATCGAATTGTTTAAATAATGCAGTACATCAATATGGTATATTCAAACACTTCACAGTTCAGTTATTCGCTTAACAGATTTCGAACAAGACATTATGCGAACTGCCAATTTTAATATCACAAAACACTGCACGACGGTTGCTCACAAAATTGACGGATACAGAATCGTTACTGAGGGGATGGCGTTTCGCAACGTGCAGACAACGCCGTTGAGATATTCGAGGTGTTTAAGCGAACAGATAATTCCAATTCAGTCTTGGAAACTACTACAGTGTATCACCTAGTTCCGAACCACTAAACAGTCGGCACCTACTACTGGCCACAGTTTATACCCTAAATCTAACTACAAGGTTAAAATATATGCTTTAATATCTGTTGAATAATATGGCAACAAATTTTTTTCTAGATTTGTAAATATAGCGATAAATGGTCGGCTTATTGGTGACGTTCATTACCCAGTTCAGGGTCAAACTTCCAGTTTCGAATCGGATCGTTTTGCTAAGGGCTTAATATGTCCCAGTAGCAATTTACCTGCCTAAACTCACTGGGAAGAGGACTACGGTATCCATATATAAATCTATGCAAAGATAACACAACCTTAACATCTTCAACATATCAAATTTAAATCCCGAAGATTGGAGCATAGGATCGCGCTTCCACTTTTTCAAATCACCAAGGGACGTAACTCCGTTCGAGTTCTGCATCCTTTAACATGGCGCCAAAATGTGATTCGGAACGAGGTAAAGTACACGGACTTACTTCCCGTAGAATCAAACGAATTCTAAGAACGGGATCGACTTGTATTTTATGTGGTAGGTTATTTAATAATTTTACGCTATTTTGATACAGAAAACGTCAACCATCTCCTAGTTTTCATGGATTAGGCCGACAAACATATATCACATATAGAAACAGAGCGCAAATCGCCGTCCGCTCGACATTGGCCGACATACAAGTTCAGTTTTCTCTCTTCAAACGAAGGTCTGGCTGATGCTGAACTTGTTTACAGGAAGACAATTAATTGTATTTTTCAGCCATGCAAGTTTGGTATTTTAACGCCATATATCACAAACAAATGCAGCCGTGAATCTGGACTGACCCGGATCTGGGAAAGATTCGGAACTAGGAAATTGTTTGTACACGATTACTCATTTATAGGTAAGTGGCGAGCGGCGATTTGCCAAAAAAACGCCTTATTTCAGGAGTAAAATGCACCCCCAGTGCACACGGCCACATCCTATGTCATTTGAAAGCTTATTTTATGTACTTTTTTGTTATACCGGATGTGGTCTTGAAATATATTGCGTAACGTAAAAAATCCGTTCAAACGAACCAATATCGAGTCTTATCGTCACGAAAAAAGAAGAAGAAGAATTTTACACCTGCACAGTAGTGAGGTAGAAATATTCTCTCCATTAAACGGGGAATCGATAGATAACAGTTATGTTAAGCTATCTTGAATCATGACGTCACTCCGGGGTCATCTCCAAATTCCAAATGAAATATTTTCTAAATACACAATTATGGTTTCTTTACGAAGTTATTCAATGTAATGAAATTCACATAATTGTGTCAAGTTATTGTCACCGGTACTGTGTATCATTGCATGAAAGTACGGGCTATATAAGGTTTCTCACTACCCTAGAGAACAGAATATGATAACAAGAAGTATCTATCAAAATTATACATTTTTAATGTTTACTAAGCGTTTATCTAAGATTGTCCAACATCTGACTTCAACAATACTTGATAAAAATGTTTTATGACTTAATGTGTATATTTCAATGATTTCTTTTATCTGTCTGTTGTTAATTTTAAAGCAATATCAAAAGTTATCTTGATTATCGTTGTGGTTGTGGGGGTCATCTCATAATTACTATTGCAATTTACATGTTACCCCACAGTATGTCCTTGGTAATCTACTAAATTTAATAAGATTCGTGGATACAGTGTTCCATAGATTACTCTTTCCAGGTCACTGATTTTCTCTCTCTTGAAAATTTCAAAACTATTTAGGGGGTTATCTAAAATTAATATTAAAATTGTCACATCAACAGTATGTTCTTATGTTCTTGGAAACTTACTTGTATGGTTTAATATCATACAAGAAAATGTCCATAAACATACCCACTCTCCAGGTATGTTCTGGCCCTACAACAGTATAGGACATACTCAAAGCAGTTGTTTCGGATATTTTGGTGAATATATCTTTTGTATATCCCAAGCATAACTCTCAACAAGGGTCAAGCCTAATCATCAATACAATTAATATTAACGATATATAACCTCCAATATTATGATCTCGCTTGTTCTGTGCTTCGCACATATGTGCTGCTATACAGTATTATTATGGTTTGTTAATGGTGTCAGGGCAGAATTATCGCTTCTAGTGATGTTTCTGCTGTAGCGCTGTTTAATAGCGCTGTTTCTTCTAATGTTGTCCGTAGTTTCCAAGGTCCATAATGTCCAAGTTCTGTACAGAATTATTACTATTTTTCGTCAGAACAGAATTCTCGCTTCTGGAGTTCTGTAGATTGAAATATATCAATTTCAATTCGAGATTTATCTGCTTTGATCCATTTCATGTGTATGCTGTTTGTTTCAATGTCTTGAATGAACTTGTAAAAGAGGGCTATATCATCAAGCGCCTCCACTCGAATTTTCTCAAATATCACGATACATATCGCATGCTGATAGCAAAATACGAGCGTAGCGTGCAAGATCTATGCCGGTACGTTTCGTACCTTGTGTCTAATTCCGCTTTATCCGGGGCTAGGCGCCGTATGAACCTATGCATTTCAAGATCCTCATAGTTTTCATATGAACAGTCACAATCAAAGCGTGACTGAGATACATCATATTCTAGATAACAACTTTACAACGTGTATCATATGGATTAAGAATGCTGATCAGCGATACGGATTTGATATTTTTTTGTCTTGCTGGCATCATTGAAAACTGTTGACCGCTCACATGATCTTGTTCGTATGTCTTTCGTATAACGATTCTGGCATGTTTCGAGACATACATACATACTGCTGAGATCCAGATTAACATCTGATATTGAAGTAGTAAGAATACTCTTCATCAACCGTGCCTATACGAATTCCTAGCTCTAGTTAACAGCGGACCTCCAGTACAGAAGAGAGACAACAATACTGACGACTTGGCTCCACTATAAGAAACAGCGCTGCTTAAGAATGCACATGAAATGTGCAAATCCGATAAAACCGAATTGAGACTGGTATTTTTCAATACCTACAATAGATCTTCATGAGCGAAGATGTTATCCTGACACCTCTGATAATAAAACTGTAATAATTCTGTACAGAACTTGGGCCTTATGTACCTTGAAACCACAGAAGACATTAGAAGAAATAGCACTGGTAAACAGCGTACACATGAAATGTGTCAAAGCAGATAAATTTGTGAGATTGGTAAGTTTCAATACCTACTGCAGAAATATCTCTATGCGCGATAATTCGATAATTAATAACCATGTGCGAAACACAGAATTAGCGAGATCATAATATTGGAGATTATGTATCATAAATATTAACAGAACAGTCCCGAGATAAAAATCTCCAAGGACAAAAGGCGCGAAACGACGTCATGACCCATTCGGCGTCACGCCGAGGTTAAGCAGGGAACCATAGTAGTATATAGCGAGGATATCCAGGTCGGTTTTCCAGGGAGGTAACTCTTGGTTCCCTTTTTCCCAGGTTAAAGGTATAGGGGACGCCACATCGCCTTTCACCTCTGCGCCACCAGCTCAAGGTCACGTGGAGGTCAAAAGTAGTTCCGGCAACCTGTAACCTTTGTATTCTTCCGCGGTCTGGTGGTGATGCCGTCACTTCCGCGGACAGAAAGTAGTCCCATGTCAACCAAGTGACTTCCAATGTTAATGTATACGGGGAATGCCTAAAAAGAGTATGGGAATAGACGTTTTGTGACAGGGGTGGGTCCCTAGTGGACCAAATGGGTCGAGTGAGGTATCAAAGTGAAGCGCTCCTCTAGGGCCATTCAGTCATGGGTGGGTGCATGTAAAATTAGGATTTTTTTCCCGAAACTATAAAAAGCGGAACACGGACTTTACCCCTAAACTAGGGGAAAACCCCTATCAACTCTAGCCAAAAGGACTAATATCGGTCTCCGGGCTTATCGGGGCCTGCCTATCAAGTCAATGGGGTGGGTGCATGTAAAATTAGGATTTGTCCCGAAAATATAAAAAGCGGAACACGGACTTTACCCCTAAACTAGGGGAAAACCCCTATCAACTCTAGCCAAAAGGGCTAATATCGGTCCCCGGGCTTATCGGGGCCTGCCTATCAAGTCAATGGGGTGGGTGCATGTAAAATTAGGATTTTTTCCCGAAACTATAAAAAGCGGAACACGGACTTTACCCCTAAAATAGGGGAAAACCCCTATCAACCCTAGCCAAAAGGGCTAATATCGGTCCCCGGGCTTATCGGGGCCTGCCTATCAAGTCAATGGGGTGGGTGCATGTAAAATTAGGATTTTTTCCCGAAACTATAAAAAGCGGAACACGGACTTTACCCCTAAAATAGGGGAAAACCCCTATCAACTCTAGCCAATAGGGCTAATATCGGTCTCCGGGCTTATCGGGGCCTGCCTATCAAGTCAATGGGGTGGGTGCATGTAAAATTAGGATTTTTTCCCGAAACTATAAAAAAGCGGAACACGGACTTTACCCCTACAATAGGGGTCTGTATTATACAATATAAGGGAAAATGGCTGTATGGGGTATGGGGATGGTCAATTTTTTTCGTGGGCTTTACTATGGCTTGTGGGGTCTTGTTTTTCTCGTTTCGCCAAGAAAATGACAATGGGAAAGGTCCCGGAGCGAATCGGTGAAATTTTTGGGAAAAGTCACCGAGGTCTGTATATAGGCCTATAGGCTGGCTATATTGGGGGTATAGGTTCAACCTGGGAAATTCACACACGTTCATTGTGATATGGGTTGCTTGGATTTGTTTTTCACGTCTCGTCATTTAGAACACGATGGGAAGGGTCCCGGAGCGAAACGGTGAAATTTTTGGAAAAGTACCATATAGCCCATATAGCTCCATACTGGCTATGGGGATATAGGTCCATCCTGGGAAATTCACACACGTTCATTGTGATATGGGTTGTGGGGTCTTGTTTTTCTCGTCTCGTCATTTAGAACACGATGGGAAGGGTCCCGGAGCGAAACGGTGAAATTTTTGGAAAAAGCTCACCGAGGCCTGGGTAGGCCCATAGGCTGGCTATGGGGTATAGGTCCAACCTGGGAAATTCACACACGTTCATTGTGATATGGGTCGTTTGGTCTTGTTTTTCACGTCTCGTCATTTAGAACACGATGGGAGGGGTCCCGGAGCGAAGCGGTGAAATTTTTGGAAAAAGTTCACCGAGGCCTGGGTAGGCCCATAGGCCTATACTGCATGGCTATGGAGGTATAGGTCCATACGGGGTGAACGTTTTGGGGTCTAGGTGAGCCCCTTATGATCCTATGGTGTCGTATGAGGTCTTATTTTGAAGCTCCCGTGGAGTTTGTAATGTATCGACTAATGGTTCGTCCGTGTGCAATAGTCTGCGCATGCGCAATCTGGCCGTAGTATAGAAAGCAGGCATGTTGGGGGGTATGTGGGGGGTGTGTTTGGGGTAGAGATGGACCACTATGGGTCCAAATGGTTTGTGGGAGGTGTCAAAGTGAAGCTTGTGTGGGGTAGAGTCAGAATGGCATGTTTTTAAGTGCAAGTCGCGTCAATCTGCGCATGCGCAGTTGGGTGTAGTAAGTAAAGTGGCCATTTTGGGGGTGCGTGGAGGTGTGTTTGGGGTAGAGAGGGACCATCCTTGGTCCGATTGTGAGTGAGTGAGTAGGATTTAACGTCTTTTCAACATTGTTTCAGTCATATTACGACGGTGCCTACATGTGCCAGAACACGAGAGTGTCCACAGTTCCTATTATTCTGGACACTGATCAGCCCAGCCAGTACAGCACCCGGTCACCCATCCAAGTATTGACCGAGCTCAACGCTGCTTAACTTCGGTGATCTGACGAGAACCGGTGTGCCCAACGTGATGCGCCGTCCGATTGTGTCGTGGGCTGTGTTATCTTGTAGCTCTCGGGGTGTACATCCCGATCATCAGTAGGAGTAGTAGCGAAAGTGGGCATTTTGGGGCAGTGAAGGAAGGTATTTGATGTAGAGATGGACCATCCA